>MU853886.1:0-110336 GCA_033297225.1 Diplogelasinospora grovesii | reverse complement strand
TGGGTTGGAAAATGATTTATTGCATTCTGCCGGCTCCACTTTTTCGACCTACAGTACGGATAGCCTTTTCTACAGTTCGAGAATCCCCAGCCTTATTATATGTGGAAAAAGAAAGCCACCCCAGATAGCGACACAAATTTTCCAAGCGCGTCTATCTTTACCAAACTTAAGTCCCGGGGTAAGTGATTCCCCCCCCCCCCCTCCCCTTTGCTGTGATGCTTTTGGTGTGTATGTGTGTGTTTTGGGTGTGTTTTGTGTGGATGGGTATATCCCCCCTTCCTCACCCGCCTTGAAAAATAAACTAGGAATAAAAATAAAACTAAAAACCCCCAGATGTGTAGAAGAAAAAAGAGTTTGGTTGTAAAAAAGAAGTAAAGTATCCCCAAGCCGTCATGATTCATATATCCATCCCCCCTTTTATGCTTTTGTGTGTTGTGTTGCTTAATCGTAGAACCAGTAAAAGGCAGTATACGGTACGCTGCCCTGGCCCGCACCGCTGGTCGAGCAGGCCTGGGCGGCACCACCGGCCGTGATGACGCGATACACCATGCTGATACCGCTGGACAGACCCTTTCCGCTGTCTGACAGCTGCAGCCAGGCCACGGCGCCGGTGTTCAGGATCCCCTTGTCGGCTCCGGCGGGGGCGTTGGCGGCGCCGGTCTTGACGACGCTCCCTTTTAGGCTAGCGGCGCTCAAGTCGAACGTGGGCGTGCCGCTGATGTCGAAGAAGTGGTGGCCCAAAAACTTGAGGGTCATGGACGGAGAAAGCTGTAGATCGGTCCCCCGAGGGAAGGGGTCGGAAGTATCCGCGCCATAGCTCGCCTCGGGCAGCACGTTAGGCTGCGAGGGGGTGCCCGGGCTGGCGGCCTTCTCGTTGACCAGGTTGAGGGGCAGGGGTTGAGACCAGAGGATCGTCGTCGACAGCGCGGTCCATGCCGTCTCGTTGATACCCGTCTTGGGCGTCCCGGGGTATAGAGAGGTGACGTCGTAGAGTACGGCGAGCGCGCCGAGTTGTGTTGGGGCGCTGCTATCTGCCGTCGGGCAGCTGTAGTTTTGGATGCCGTGGCCCACGGCGATCTTCTTGAGGGTTAGGTTTGCTGGCGGGGCGGGCAACTCGGTTGCTGCGAGCTTCATGTAAGCTAAGGTTTGCCCAGTGGGGAGGTTGTGTGTATGTGATGGGGCAAGGGTGTAAACTTACCAGCTCCTGTGACGGGAAGAGTAGGCGTGGCAGTCTGTGTTGACCCGCACGATGCCCTTGCTGCTGGAGCGGCGGATGCCACCGCTACCAGGCCGGCGAGGAGGAGAGTCTTGGCGGAGACCATGGCGACTGTGACTCTGATATGTGGTTGCTGAAGCTGTGTAGGGGAGGATGATCTCGCGCCAATTGATTGGGCGGCTTGATCGAGAGCTCGTCTGGTCGTTGACGTTGCTTAGATGCTTAGAGGTCGGGTAAAGAACAGGGTATATTGAAGTAATATAAGTTGTAAAGCTTCCGGAGCAAAATTGGCGAAGCGAAGATCTAGGTGAGAAAAGCACCAAAGTACCACAAATGGCTGGTCTTGCGAAGCTCTCAAAGGGCGAGGCGGAGTGAAGCTGAGGATAGCGATCCGAGGAGACGGCCGAGGTGAAGATGGAAGGGACCGGAGCTTTATATCTCTTCTCGACGAGGCCCAGCAGTCATTGGCGCAAGACAGAGCAAGCAAGTACCAGGTGGAAGTCTAGGCAAGACCGTGGATCGTTGACACAGACATGGACATGGGAGCAAAACAAACGCGAGGTGGAAGGAGTGGAGTGACGGTCAAAGGGTCTGACAGGGCTGTTTTGTATTCTGCAGACTGTCGATGCAAGGATCGCCTCAAAGCAGAAGAGGCGTCGCATGGGTCAAGGAATGGAGGTGGAAAAGAGAGGTACATCGCAAGGAAGAAAGAGCACGCTACCTTAGCTTCCTCGTTCTTGAAGGACCCTTGGAGGTGGCACATGAAAGGGAAGCGAACCCCCATGTGCATGTACAGTCCAGGTACATACGCTTGTATGCAAGACTGGGTGACATGGGGGAGGTCTGCGAGGAAACAGAGAATGGGAACAGCGGTCCAGGCAATTTGGACGTGCATGGAGACGTTTCCAGAGTGAAAGACCGAAGAGAGGGAAGGCACGAGGCAGTGTAGCTGTGGAGCAAAAAGAGTGTAAGCCAGGGCAGCGGCAGGGATGAGCGAAAGTACAGGCGGCACGGAGGTACGTACCTGAGCGCCTGCCCTGGTCTCAAGCCGGCGAGCCGTCGGCATGAGTGCCTGGCTCGAGAAGCGGTAATCGGGAAGGTACTTTTAAGGCACACAATAACTACATCGCATCTGAGATTGCTGCGTCTAAAATTTGCTACGGCCACGCGCGCAGGAATGCTGCGCTCTCAGATGGCTGGGATGGCCAGGGCTTCAATATTGTAACCCAGAACACCGGAGGACACGCAGAGGGGTCAGATCGCTTAGCTGCGAATGGAGGGCAAAAAGGCACAGATGCCGTGCTCCCGCACTCTTTTCATGTTATTTTTGCCCTTCAGAAGTTTGTGGATAGTTCCGTGTTCGCTCATCCGCCTGAAGCGTAGGTTTTCGTCCGCGGAAGAATGTAGATATTGCACCCGGTCGGCTTATGGCAACCGCTTTGCTAGGCTTTTGAGATTCTTGCCGCCCACTGGCTTGTCTTCACCGCTTTAGGATTAATCTGCCTTGGAAGGCGTTTGGAGGTCCGTAGGTCGAATGCCCAAGCAGTTTTGATGTCCAGTGAAAGTTCAGTGGGCGGCGCGCTTGGCCTGCAAAACGGGCCTCATTAGGTGGACCTCGGGGCTTGGAATAGCAACTCACTTATCGTCCACGAAATGAGGGGTGCTTGTGACCGCTGACAGCGGAAAGTCCCACTGACGATTGACAAGCGGTCGGTTGGCGTACATACCGAAACCTCGTCGGCCTTGGCTAGACGTGGCATTTGTGATGGGGGACGTGGAGGCATGGAGACCGTGCTCCAGAGATTCCTCCGTAAGAGTGGCTCCCTAGTCCGCTCAGACCGGCCGGTGGTCTAGCTTTGAGCCTCCCCTCAACTGTCGGAGCTGGATCATGATGTGTGTCTCGGGCATTGTGCTCATCAACACCTCCACATTGGGCAGTGTTGCTTCCGTTTCGGGAGCTACCTTCAGTCTGACAGCTCTTTCCTGGAATGTGAACCCGAAGACAGTTGTCCCGGCGAAGGATGCGGCGACGCGGCGGCCAATACGGTGCCCTCCCGGAATCATGCCCACCTCGCCACTCCCCCCTCCGTTCTCTAGTTCTCTAGCGTCAAGGCAGATGCTTGCTTTTTCGCGGGAGAGCTGCGCTGCGAGTGGCGCCTGAGACATGTCCTTCGGACGGATTTGTCAGGGTACCGTATGCATTAGCAATTGGCAGTAAAAGAAGGTCTCACTGAACCGCGCGCAAAGGTAGCTTGCAGAAGCCGTCCGCTTGGAGTGAGACCTGGATTGAGTGTAACTGTCTGGTCTACGGAGCACTAGGCTCATGTGAGTTGCCGATAGATTGAAATGGACCCAACGTCCCTGGGGACGAGCGCGTCTCCGTTAGCTCCAAAAACCGTTTTGACTGTTGCTCAACACTACATACATGATACACAGTGTGTCAGTATGGCGGGGCATGAATCGAAAAGTGCGCGGCTAAGTCATCAATCTTGCAAATTCCCATTTGTAGAGCGGCCGAGCAGCATGGAGATTAGGCCCCTTCCGGCATGGTCCCATCGCCAGGCCGCTTAAGCCCTTGCTCATAGGAGTTCTTAGTGCCTATATTATAGTATTTTTGGCACGGAATGGTCGGCTGGGCGGGGATCGTGAAATGCCTGGGTGAGATGTTGGGTGGCCCATCTCATCTCAGAGCCCGTCTATGAGTGGCTGGATAGCCGTTCGTCCTAATTATGGCGGCCCAGTTTAACCATGTTCCATGGAGAATGGAAGACTGGATCTGGCCTCCGTCGGGGCTGCTCCCGTCAACGCATTGCGGAGGCGGAACAGGTTGGAGGGTGCGGTGTTTTCGTTTGCTAATTATTCGAGCATAGGTATGCGGACGTACGCATGCAGAAATCTAGTCGTTGATGGTGAATTCCGGTCACAGCTTGTGCTCCGTGAGATGTCATTCCATCGGACAGACCCCTCACGACTACATAGGGGAAGCTACGGAGCTGGGGTATGTACATGCTAGCTTCGTCTGAAAAATGTTTCGTTTTGTCGCTTCGGCTGCACTGACACTGCTGAATTAGGAAAGAGCGATGGGCCCGGATAAAACCTAAAGCGACTTCTTGTCAGTGCAGAGGGCCATAACTCAACGTGCCGGAGGAGCAAAGAGCTAGAAAAACATCTCACTGTAGGTGCCACTTTTGAGCGAAACACCCCACCCTAACGGACGAAACAAGCCGCGCAGCGGCGCGATGGATGGCGAACCTTGTGTCACTGTCTCACAATTATGATCTTCCACTCGGCAAAGCACCCCGCAGATTTGCAGATTTGCAGATTCGCGGATTTGCACACCGTCCAGCACGGCCGCGAACTGGGTAAGTTCAGGCCAGCTTGTTTAACCTCCTGCATCTTGCCTGGTGATTACGTTTGATGTTCTGCACTCTCCTCGCTGTTGGGCTCTTCCCAGGCTGACCCTGCTGCAAAAAGATGGGACGATTGCCACTTTCAAAAGGAACAAAAAAAGGTCAAAAAAGACAAGTCCCGAGAGCTCAAACACTATTGGTTACGGGAACTCGCTGTTGTCATCGGCACTCATCAGTATCATCTCTGATTTCAGAAGCCCTTTGCGACTTTACCAAAGCAGCATGACACATACGACTGTGTATGCACATGTTCTATTCTAATAGACAGATTACCGGCAGGTTGGATATCCGATCAAGCGGCACAATGATTGTCACACATCCTTCCTGAATGAGCTAGTTTTGCTGGTGCTGATCTCACCGCATTCCACCGCTCTGGTTACTCGGACCCGACGGCGCTGGCGTCATTTACCAAGGGAGAGGCTCTGCAGGAGTGACAGCGGCATCAGAATAGCCTTCTGCGACACTTCGCAGCCCTTCTCGCCCCCCTATATCCTTTCCAAAAGTCTGTTTCTGCATGTTGCACTTCGCAGAGAACTATGCATCGGACACCGAACAGTCTGCTCACCTTAAGTCCAGGGTATGTAATTAGCATCCTGGTTCTCTCTGCAAGCCGCACGGCGGGGCAATCTTCGCTGTATGATGCCAGCCGAAATTTCAAGTCCCAACCCGAGCCTCAGGGGTGCCGAAGCTCATTTGCAACGCAGCCTTGCTAGCTTGGACCACGGATACCTTCCAAGAATTCGTCGTTATGGCCAATGATCACGCATCCGGAGCAATGTCGAGCTACGCCCAAACGACTGCTGAATCGGGTTTGCGAGAATCATCGGCCATCATCGAGCCTCCGTCTCGACTAGGCTAGTGAGGCTCTGCCCAATGACCGAAGATCATTGGAATGCAGTTGGTCTTTACCTACAGTAAACCCCCACAGGTGGGAAGGCTCCTATTCGTGAAGTTTTGAGCGAAAAGAATCTGGACTGGCCCAAGCTTGTCCGCTGTCCCTGCACGGCCAGCTACCAGGCTACCGTACAGGTTAACCGTCCTTCTCAATGTTGTCGGGTAAGACAATGATTGCCGGGGCAGAGAATTCCTTGTAACAGTAGGGCTAACCTGGTTGTAGTGAAGAATGGACCGACGAATCTGCGCCTCTTTCCTGCCGCTTTTGAAGCAGCGCAAACACCTCCTCTCGAGGTCAGTGACATGGTCAAAGGGACTCAAGCTCGTATACGAGCTTTTTACTACATACACGTGCCTGAGAGATCGTATCTTGCATGTTCGTCAAAGGAGATGTTGCCTTAGCCCTACACGGGATGACTTTTGTTTCGTTTCGAGTCTGTTCGCATGTTTGATGCCCATGAAAACCCGTATGCACAGGCCATATTTACGCCCAACGCGAAGCACCGAATCGGCAAAGCACTGACATGCTCACAGAGCTTCAACCCCGCCGCAAGGGAGTTGACGACAAGCTGCAACGGAGCTCTACTGCAGGGGTGGCAGGGTGCCGTCTGCGTCGAAGTCCTCGCAAAAAATTCTCCGACTTAGCTTGGAGCACGGTCCCTGGCTCATTGATCAACACCCAGACAGTTTACGCCATGTGACTACAGACGACAGCCATCTCTAGCGTAAAGTTTCTGGCTAAGGATCAATTATTCTGTCTGGCTGCGCTCTGCCACGCATCTAGAAGGGACATATCTCGCAAACAACGACAGGTCGTGCAACGTGCACAGTTGCGAAGGATCTTCAGTGCGAGCTCCCCGGATCCTTGAGCACAAGGCAGAAAGAACAGCGAATGTCGTTATTATATGGAGCCAGTGGGCCCCATGCACCGTCAAGCTTCTCAACAATTGCGGCAGCTTGTTCAACGCCGCCAGAGCCGTTCCAACTTCCAGCCGGCTTCGAAAGCTGTGCCGCAGCGCCGCCTCGCTCAGAACTTCTGGAAAGACTGGGGAGCGGGATCGGTTTCATTATGGTCTATCGGCCGAAAACGGTACACTGACGTCTATGCCCAACCTCAGGCACCGGTATCGTGCGAGGCGACCCTTTCCTGGAGTGCCTTTTAACCTGGAAAACGCGTATGAAGACACCAAAGCAGCAAGATCGCACCGAGCACCAGGTGGGGTCTCTCCGACGGTGGTCCAAAAGCAAAACGGCGCGGAATGCGCACCGAAGCCGTTGTACGACGCTGCCATCACTACTCCTGGGGGCTGGTCGATTGTCACGCAGCAGCCGGTGCAACGGCCAACGGTCAACAAAGCGGACCCCTCTCTCAATTGAGCAAGTCGATAACTAACGGCATACGAAGTACGCTAAGGCCTGTGAAAAAGCGCGATGGTAAGTCGGTTCCACGAGTCCACGATACACCTCAGGCTCAAGAGGTCCGACTGCACGCACATGCCCGTTCGGCGTCGACAATCTCCACTTGCAACCTACATGCCAGAGAGCCCCAAGAGGGTAAAATCCTGCGCAGGCACAAAAAGTATGTAATCAATATTGCAATATCTTTACCTCATCTTAATGGACGCAAATATTGGACCTGCGATCTCGTGGCGCAAGTCGGGCCAATTGGGATGGAGTCGACTTGCAGTTGGGCGCTTAGAAGCGCGATCAAGCTGCAGCCAAGCTGTTAACTAAGGTAGTATAGGTTGTCGAGTCTGTCGACCGGCCTTCCCTTTCTTGTCCGTCGTGGACCCGGCACTAGCGCATGCGATGTGATGCTAACGCAGCATTGAACTCGGTGTCTTTTTCTCTCTTTCTCTCGGCTCTCACGCACGCGGATGCTACATAAGTCTCTTGTCAATGGACACTAGACAGTCAAGTGTCACAACCCTCAGGCTGCAAGCTCCAACATTGGTCTGGCATTGCCTGTCAGCAGCAGCAGAAGGAAGAAGTGAGGCGAGCCGGAACTCAGACATTCCGGATGCAGCTCTCTGCTTGCTTGCTTCTTCTTCTTTGCCGCACAGGCGCGCCTGATCGAGTCTAGAATTTCGACATGTCGTGTGGTTGCTTCTTCCACGCGCCATCTGCGTCTATTTACTGCAATGGTCTTGATCCTTTGCGTGTTCGGGCATTCAGCGGTGAGGCTAGCTCCGATGCCCAGCGACCCAAGATAGTGAAAGCTGTTGTCGAGTCGTCGAGGTTCATTCGGGTATCCCAGCCACCACTGGCGTCTGTCCCGTTGGCGCGACTGTGCAGGTGGTGGGATAGCCGACAGTCGCCGACCTCCAGAATCCACCACCAACAAACCCTTTACCGGGCAGCCACACTATGCAAGCCAGACGTTGTGACTACCTTATGCACTGCGGCGCTTCTCTTCTATTTCTGCTGTCTGTCTGCCTGTCTGGGAAGCGGCATTTGTTTCCGGCGGTCTACGTAGTAATTACCAAGCACCCGCACTGGGAGTATCTTCCACTAGTGAGAGCATTTTATGTTGTTGCGTCTTCACATGATAAAGCACCCCTGCGGAGACTAGAGCGCCGCCTCTGTGGACGTTGTCAGTGGTGCCAGTTGGCAAGTCCAGCTGAGACCGAACCAACAATTGCATGCAAGACTTCAAGGTATCTGTTTGGTTTGACATTATCGTTTGCTGGAGATGAGGGAGGGATCAGAGAGAGGCCATTTTCGGCGGCCAGGCTACCAGGCTCTCTCTCTCTCTCTCTCTCTCTCTCCATCAGTCTGCCCATACGAAGGAATGTTCACCCTGCACTGACATGAGCGAATCGCTTTACTCACTCACCTTAGCTGAAGACAATAATTTTAACTTTTGGAAGCAAGGCTCAGCAAAAAAACTCAAATCCTTCTTCATCATCGGAGCAAACAACGTTCCAATTGCGAGTCCAGCGCCGTGGCTCTGGTAAGTGTGTGTGGCACGGAAAGGAAACGGCCCTGAAAAACGGGCCAAATTGCTGCTTGCTGGCCGTACTGTACCTTTTGCTGGCCCGCTGCCGAGCAGAGAGCACAGCACAGCACAGCCGTAGCAAGTTTTCTATCTACCTAGGTATTAATTAACTGGAGCCAGTAGCGAGATGTCTAGATGCGCCCGTCGTGTACAGTGCATATACAAAGAGCTCTTGGTATCCGCTTGTTTGTCTGTCTGCTGTTGGCTGCTCCGGTTTGGCGCGATTGGCATGCGGCATGCGGTGGTCGTTTATGGGATGGCCGGCCTGAGGGATCAAGGATTCAAGCTCTCCAGGTACAACTACAGGTGCATTCCCTCAGGAAGCAGAGTACCTTGGACTTGGAGATACATAACGACGGTGAAGAATGAGCACAAGATGTTCGAGTGCTTGTTCATCATGAACTAGCTTGATGCAGTTGGTTGGGAGTTGCGGTGAGTTGGCAGACAGACATCCGTAGACAGACATGGTAATCCCTCGTCCACTGCACTGCACCTAAGTTGAAGCTGCACAGTTGAGCTGCTGTACTTCTTCAACGGCTTAAGCGCTAAGGCAGACGAGCAGGACGTTGGGTAGGTGTGTACATCATGTATGATGGGACCAACTGCGTCTATAGCAGCGAATAGTGACTTGACCTTGACACCGGGGCTGTGGATAAAGTGCGGTTCTTCGCCCAGCTGAAAGGTAATGGGTGGATACGTGGCACACCGCTGTCGAGATATTTATCCAGTGAAGCGCCAACTGCATATAACGACATGATCATCATCCTCGTCGTCATCAAAATCGGCATTGTTCACGTCAACCGGCGTGGGACGTAGACTCCGAATGCCAACTTCCATGTCGATCTGCCCAACGTTCGTTCACCCTTCTGCTGTTTTAACAAAAATGCGAAGGGGTATTCTGCAAACAGCGTCCTGCAGTCTGCCTTGCATAGCAGCCGATTCTGCGGCGGTTATCAAGGGGTCACTGATGGTTCCGGACGAGTTTGCTGCGGCTCGCCCTGTTGAAGCGAATGATGACTGCTGGTGGGGGCACTGCTTCGACAGCTGCTCATGCCTAAGGTACGCTCTAGCCACGGCATATGGCATTCTTGGTCAGGAAAAGCAGGAGCGATTTCCCTGCACCTGCTTTGGGCCATGAAGAATGGAAAGTAGGATATGCCCACGGTCCTGTCCCATTAATACCTGCTTGCAATGTTTGTGGACGATGCAACTTGCGGTGTGTAACCTGGCATACGAGAGTACAATTCCTGCCTGATCTGCACTGCTTCCGCAGCTGCTGGTTCTTCATGCCCCTGCCCGAGTATTGTCAGTGTTTCTACACTGTCAAGAAAGCTGTTTCTATGCCTGATGATCGTCTAGCAATGCGACGAAAGCACATTTGAGCCATCACTAATACCAGTCGATAATGTTCATGTACCTAGTGTGTGATCCCAAGCAATAACCTGCTGTGAGTGTACACTCCAGGCGCCTAACCCTTAACATAAGGCCGGCTAGGGGTGGAGATGAGATCCTCCCGGGCTGCCATAGCTATGTCTTGCCGCTGCAGTTGTACCTTGGTCTATTAATACCAGCACCCTTATACGCCCCGGCCGAGCGAGCAAGAATACTGGAAGTTCAAGTAACGGAGGTGGGGTAGTACATTTGGTGCGTATTATAGATCTGTTGACGTCAACAGCGTGTCGTGCCAACTAGGATGGGGTTCATCGTCAGCTATACCTTCTCAGGTACTCGGCACTGCAATCGCTCTCGCATGAACAAAGCTGATCTGCCGAGCTCTGTTCTTGTATGCCATAAAGATACGGGACTGTTAGTCGCTCACGAGGTCCTTCTGTGCCTGAACACCTGAAGGGGCTGGAGTGTGTTAAGGCACAGTTCGCTCGAGTCTATCCCTATTCATGCTTTTTTTAGACGAGAAATGTAAGATGACCGACTTGGTCATTATAAGGTACGCGCTCAGTTCTGCTAGCGCATCAAATGTGTGTTCCCTACGAATGGGGGTCGTTCCCGAGAACGCACACACTCGGTCTACACAACAACATATTTATTAACTACCATACCGTCGTGAGACTTCTGGACTTGGAAAGCGATGCAGGAGATACGTAACAAGATGAGCGTCTCTAACATGTTCTGTAAGTAACAAGCGGTGTATAAGAGACAACCCACTTCTCACAGTAAGGGGTTATGGCATGTTGACGCGATGTCGTCCTCTGGGCGCATTTGCACTCCGTGCGCACTTCAGCCGCGCCACTCGGTCGAAGTGTCTCAACTCATTTTCTCGGGTCATGGGACGGAAGACCTCCCAGCTATCCACGCCTTGTTCTTTCTCAAGTTCGACATCTCTTCTCTCCAACCACTGACTCCTGCAGACCAGCCCCTGATTCTAAGGGGCTGCGTGTCTTATTTGTATGCTCCCAGCCGAGTGCCGTCGACGCCCGGTCTAACGTTACAGGACTCTTGATATGCGGGCAATTGTTCGTGATACAGCGACCGATACGGGTTCGATGGTTCGGTCGGTGTCGTCGTAGGTTTAGTCTGCTGCCTTCGCTGACTCCAGCAACTCCCTGTCATCAACTCTCTTGCCCTATTCCCCTGCCACTGCGATTGTGTCCCCAGCACGTTGTGGTGCTCACATCACTCGTCCGAGTCCCGCGAAGCCATCGGCGCATCGACATGACCCCGTCTGGGCCCAGATAACCCTTCAGCTCCTTTCTTCATTTTCTTCTTACTCCGACGAGAAAGACGATACACAGTGGGTTGTTCTTCGCTGCTGCTGCTGCGTCTGAATAGCGCTCTCTTCCTCCCTCCTCGCTTGTCCCGCCCGCTACCTGGTTTTCTGTCAAGGACAATGGCGAACACCAACGCTAGAGCCGCCACACTGCCTATCACCATCAACGCGATAGCGCCTGGTGACACCATGTTGTTATAATGTCATACGCAATAGACTAAGCGGTGGTCGCTGCGTGGCCTATTAGCGATATCGGCTACATAAGCAGGAAGATGGGAAGTTTGGAATTGTGGTGAGATTTAGAGAAGCGGACGTCCATCCGAAAGTGCAAGCGGAAAAAGTAAAGACGGTGTGGTGTTTAGCCCTACCATTGGCCATGTCATGTTGCTGAACATCTGCGGCGAGCAGCCTTACCTGCCGAACTCTGTGTACTTACGTAGCCTGCCTTCTGTCAACCAAACTGTCCCTGTCTGGATCCCGGTCGGGAAAATGGACAAGATCTTGTAAAGCCAGGGAGGCATGCTCTACGTCCCACTTTTACAGATTTCCTAGTCGCTGCACCGTCGTGGTTCAGGTTAGTGAAGGTAGTGATGTAGAGACGCTGACCCGGTGTGGCGTGTAACAGCTTCGTGTTATACTCCTTCCTAAGCTTGTAGCAATTGAGCACATAGATGAGCGCTAAACTCAACACTGGCAGCGGTTTATTGACAGTGTCAGCAGTTTGGGCATGTGGCGGCGACAGCAAAAATTGGGCAAGTGAAATGATGGCAAATCCAGGTAATAGATGACAGCGGCTTCAGGTAGTGACAGCAAATCCGCTCAATCAACTCTAGCAGTTCTCTAGGTCATCTCTCTCGCCCTGTGCCCCTTCCATTGCGATTGTGTCCCCAGCACTTCTCACAACGCTCACTCGTCCGAATCTCGTGAAGCGATCGACACAGCGACGATGCCCCTTGTTGGAAGGGGTCGCGGTGGAGCTGATCCTGTTTTAGTAGCGGTAGGAGCAATATAAGAGACAGGAAACGCACCAGCTGCGTGGGCCACTGGGATCTCCATATCATATCGTAGAGCGCTCGCACGCCTGTATAGACAAAAGACAGTAGAAAGCACCAGCACGACGGCCGCCACACTACCTATTACTATCCCTGCTATGGCGCCCGGTGAAAGCATGTTAACATATCGCTATGCGAGGTAGACTGATCGACCGTGGCGGAGAGGGATCAAACGTCAATTTACCGTGGATATGCGAGCCCATACAGGACCACCGGCTACTTGGGCGGGAGATGGGGGGCTCGGTTTACGGCTGGGTTTCGGGGCTGAACAACCATCACAACCAAAGAGTAAGAGGGGATAGCATCCAGGGCTACTATTGGCCATCATGCTCAATGCGACCAGCAGCCTTACCTATGTCGACCTTGCTGTGCATGTCGTAGGCTCTGATTGAAGAAATGAACAAAATCGTGCACGGCGAGAGACGCATATCGCATGTTCCGCGCTACCGAGTTCTTAGGGGTTGCAGCGTCAGAGTCACACACAGTTAGTACTTTACAGATATCGTGTTGTAGAAACGCTGGTTTGATGGTGTTAGCACATCCACTGGCAGTGGCAGCAAATCCGTACACCTGCCCCTGAGAAAGGATAAGTAAGCCAATTCAGGGACCTTACTTTTCCCTTAGGTTACTGCGTTGTTATTGGTTTCCTGACACTGTGGGACACAAGGTAGGTAGAGACAAACACCAAAAAAGGGAAATGGGATTTCAGACTACGGCTCAGGCTTTCTGCCTCTATTTATTGGCCAATCATCGCCTGGGAAGAAAACGACTGGTGTCCGTCTGAAGTGGATGAGAAGCAAAGTGTAGGAGGGTTGCGTCATCATTAGCTGCTTCTCTCCACGTGAAGTAACCTTACCCATGGGCTGCCGCTGTTGACCCTATGGTTTTTGCATGCTCGAGAGCCAGAGGACGATCAAAAATTCATCCGGAATCATGTCAGTGACTGCACGTAAGTAGAATGCTTTGCATCCACTTCGAGAGTGAGCAAGTATGCTGACGGTAACAGCAGTTGGGGCAAGAACGGTGGCCGCAAATTCGGGCAAGTGCGATGACAGCAAATGCCCTGGGAGTAAATCCTCTGGGGGTGAGAGCAAATTCGCGCGCCTGCCCTTCGATGGAGAAACAGCATTTACTCCAGCACGGTGCCTTCCTTCAAAACAAGGCTGTACTTTCCTCCGGAGACATACCCACCTTCCTCATGGGAGATGCCCGTTACTTCCTAGAGATATTCCTGCCGTACTCATGGGGGACACCGCACCTTCCCCCTGAAAGTGCACGCGAGTCCGTGCCCGTCCTCTCTCATGGTATTTCTGTCGTCTCACTCTCTTACGAAGCGGAGCGCAACAGAGCGCAACAGAGCGCAACAGAGCGCAACAGAGCACGCAGAGCACGCAGAGCACGTAGGGCACGTAGGGCACGTATGGTACGTATGGTACGTATGGTACGTAGAGAACGTAGAGAACGTAGAGAACGTAGAGAACGTAGACTTAGAGCACTGTAGAACGCACGCTCCTTCCGATGAACCACCTCGTCCACGAGTCTTCACGTCGAAAGAGCTGGCTCTTCGCTCTCTTAGGTGACTCGGCAGATGCCCCGATGCATTTATCATCAATCACGATCAACGGAGATGATGCCTTGCAAGTGAATGATGCTTCGTTCGCTAGACGGGCAAGGGACGATTCCCAATCCGCCTCGTCACCCATGGTTCCACCATTTTGCGACAACCTTTCTTATCTCCGCCATCTACCTTTACCTGACCAACGCCCGACAACCGATGAAGTGGGTATTGCAGTCCCATTATAACGCTCGACGCCCATTTCACCCCTGCCCTCTCATTGACTTTGGAAGACCAGCTCGACATCACTAGCGAGTAGCTAGTCCTGTCATACACTCCCTGAACCATGACTGACCGCATGTGCTTGCTATTTTAGTCTGTGTTTTGTCTTTGAGATAATGAGACCCGCTCGGCACCTGCTCTCTCCAACGGCTGCGCATACCGTTTTGTTCTTTGTGCCCTTCCTGCGTGCCTGTGGTGCCCATTGCTGAATATTTGCTGGATATTTGCTGGCGGGTCCTTGGTGTCTTACTCGTCCGAATCCCGCGAAGCAATCGAGACAGCGACGACGCCCCGTGTTGGAAGGGGTTGCCGCCCATGATGCGCCATCCCGTAGTTAGGACGTATCCCCGCATATGCCGTAGGGTCATACCTGGCGTGTGAATCAGGCGCTTCCGCCATCGGATAATTATAGTTGATCTGGCTAGGTGCTGAACCTGCTACCGGTACGGGGCCATCCATGCTCCCGGATAGCATTACTTGAGGAGCGGGCTTGGGGGCTGCAGAGTACTCGACAGCTGCAAGGGAGAGACGTCTGCGGCGGTATGTATAAAAGACAACCGCGACCACTAAGGAGCAAGCCAACACACTCCCTATCACAATCCCCGCTATGGCGCCTGGCGATAGCATGTCGAATAATAGGGGCGATAGGTTCAGTTGGCCAAGCTCCACCCTGAAGCGCGCAATGTAACGGAGTTTTGTTGCGAGTGCTCAAAGCAAACCGAGCTCATCAGGTCGGCTCGAATTGTTGCGCGACGGGAGCATCGACTGCTGTTGCTTCGTCACAGGAAACTAACTGGTCAGCTGTGTGCAACGAACCGCGAAACAGATCAAACAAGATGCGTTTCTGCTCACCTTGCCAATTATCATCCCGATCCATTTCTAAAATGGATGCATGAGGTAAATTGACGCAAATACTGCAGGTCGCAATGCGATATCTTCATTGTCAGCTAGGCTCTGATAGGGCATGTTCCCCGCTCGATGTCACACTGTCACCCTTACATGGTGGTCAGCTCGGCCATCCTCGTATATACAACCCCCGCCAAGCCTCATGATGCTCGGCCAATCCTATCTTCCTTCGTCCTCATCCATGCAGGTCTTGCATAATCCGTACCATTAGCAAGTCTGCATCGACGTCTTATACATCTACATTTGGGATATCAACAGCGTACAAGTCATCTAAATCTAACAGTCACCCGTCTACATCTAGGTCTCTCTATATCTAACCCCAAGGAAATCTACCGATAGCTCCGTCCTCACCACCGTCAAACAGCGAGTTTGTACCGTCCAGCGCAGCAAAGTGCTCGGCATACTTGAGCCCCTTGCGCCTTTCAAGCTCAACGCGCTTCCAATCCCACTCGCCTGTCTGATCAACCTCTCCAAGGTCCTCCTCGCTCGCAGGTGTGCCGGTGCCCGTCTCCCCGCTGCGCCAACCAGCCTCACCGGCCGGGTGCGGCGGCAGCAGACCGTTGGCCTCGATCACGATGGCCGGGTGTACCGTGAACCGGCCTAGCTTAAACACGTACTTGCTGATGGCCGCAGCAATCACATACTGTGACCAGTCCTCCTCTTTTGCGGGTGTAGTTGCCTGACTGCTGCTGCCGGTCCACCGCTTCCTGACGTTCTTCACCTTTGGCCGAAGGGGCCCGTATTTGCGACCATCCCAGGCAGTCGGCTTCACCTTGCCCTTGACGACAAAGTGCGTGACGATGTACAACCATTTGCGGTCCCAGCTGAGAATGCGACTCCACATCTCGTACCCCTGAAGCGGGGCAATCTCCTTGCGGAAACTGCAGAATACCGCCCCCAGGCCGATACCAAAGCCTCCCTTGACCACATTGCCCTCCTTGTCCAACACGAGCTTGTTGCGCGCGTTGTCGCCGACCTTGGGCATCGCTGGTCCCAGCAGGTGGGTGACTAAATGGCTACGGCTGACGTCGAGGTCGGAAAAGTATGTAGAGTTGCTCTTGTGCATGTTGTAATCCGTCTCGAGCAGGCTCGTCCGGCTGGAGGTGATGCTGTAGTGGAACAGCGCGCGCTGAGGGAGGGTCTTTATGCGCCGGCGGAGGGTGATGTGGTAGATAAAGGCGTGGAACACGCGCGCCTATACACAAAAAGGAGTCAGCATCCACATGCATTACTGCTGGCTGGATTAAGGGGGGGCTGGGGGCTTCACCGTCCACGCAAACGGAAAGCTCTTCCAGTTGGTGAGGAAGAACAAAACCATCAATATCCGGCTCGTCCGGCCGGGGCCCGTGAGGAAGTTCCGCAACCACACGCGCCAGTCGACGTACATCGCCCGGTGTCCCGCGTACGCGACCGCCGCCGCCGAAGCGGGGAGGAAGACGGGGTAAAACAGCGAGAGAGTGCCCACGGAAGCCATGGTTCAGGAGCGCGCGGGTGGTTTGCGCGAAGCGGTCGTGGTTGCGACAGGCTGGCGCTGCTGGCCAGAAAGGAGACGATGTCGCAAGGCGCCAACAAGCAGAAACACGATCGCGACACTCCAAAGAGGGGCGCTGCGCAAAAAGCAAAAGAGAGCGCTGCCGCACTTGGAAACGAGAGAACCGCCGGCTGCTGACACTGGGAAGGGCATATCAGATGGGCATCATTTCGGGGTTTGCCATTTATATGGGGTTTGCCGTTTTGGAAGCTATTATCGGCTTGGTTCCCGAGGCAAGTGCGAATGTGCTTATCGTTGATTTTGGGCGCGTCAGGGGTCCTAGCTTTGCCTTAGCTTGCCTTAGCTCGCTTCACGAAGGATGTGAGCCAATCGATTTTGGAGATCAAGGGAGAATGAGCCGAGGCTCGGGTACCTCTCGCATGCGCGCTGATACATGTGCATTTGAGGTATCCACGCGCAACGTGCTGATTACATAACCACTACTACGTGACTTGCAGCACCGAACCATCGTAAACATGCAAGTGTTAATTATCTACGAATGGGAGCCCCTGATAAATTGGCTATACGCCTCATTCTGACAGCTTTTAGATTTCCAGTCTATCCACTCTGTGAAACATAACTTGGTCAGATGGTTTAACTTCTCGCCTGATTATGGGAGGGGGTTAATTTCTAGTGTTCTCAGTTAATTTCTAGTTTTCTCAGAGATTCAAAGTCTTTAAGCTTCATTGACATGGAAGAAATCACAGCTCCTCTCCAAATGGCGTGCTGGATGAATTGCCCTGCCGTCAATAATTACCACCTATTTACCGTTTACCGTTGCTTGGTCGGCTAAAAATGAGTTGACTGGCGTCAATGCGTCATGCGGTCATTGCGGTGTTTCCATAACACATCCTATAAGTCACATTTAACTTCTACATAGTTGCATGTTGTGTTTGTAAACCTACCTTACGACTGGCAGCTCTCGCGAACCATAGAGAGTAAATGTAAGGATGGACATCCCAAAGACATACCACGCCTGGCACCGCACAACCACCACCAACCCTGCCAATAAAATCAAGTTGTCTGCCGAGACTTTAAAGTAACACTCCGGCCCGCACGATGTATTACTTCGAATTCCCAAGGTGTCTCAACTTTCGTGACATCGCTATGCTCCACCCCAGCCGATACGGCAATATCTAGTTGACGAGAAAGACGCTGGGATCCGTGTTCAGATTGCGCAGCCGATGTCATCGCTGTCCGCTCTGCCGTATCTGACTTTCAAGCGGGGGATAGGGTATCTGTGATGTTCGACCTCAACAGCGTCACCAGCTCACCTGATTGAATATGATGACAAGGGCCATCAGGAGTTAGGAGGGGGTGGTTTTGATGGTGTTCTGCGAGACTTGCAGTTTTTGGGGCTAGATTATTGGTCAAGATATCTGGTCAACCCCCCCCCCCCCTTTTTTTCCCCCTTTCTTGTCTTTTTGCCCTTCTTTCCGTTTCCTGTGTTTCCTTCTTTCTTTCCTTTGTTGGGCATCACTAATGATTTTTTGGATATTACTTGCTAATCGGTAAGGCGTCATGTATCCGCTGCGCAGGCGTGACAGCTTGGTTGTGCCTGCACCCCCTCCTCACCATCCCCTCCACCCATCGTCCCGACAGTAACACCACTGTTCTATTGTAAGGTCTGTACCCCCTATTACCTCATTATCCCCCCCTTATCCCCCCCTCGTACCCCCACCACCTCACACACGGTAGCTAATGTAAGTAGGAACCCGAGGAGTGAGCATGTTCGCCCTCCACCTCTGCTTGGCATCCGGCATCAACCCCATAATCTCCTCCTCTTTCAGACGCCAAACTCGCGTCTATCATCAAGCTCGCCCCAGGGAAGACGCTAGGATACAATTACAACACCGAGCCGGATCAACCTGCAGCCGTCATGCACCTGACTGGCGGGAAGGGGGTGGATGTAGTCATCAACAATACCGGTCCAGCAAACATTCCAGCTGACATTGCTTCGCTTCGATCAAGAAAAGGGGTGATTAATATAGTTCGGCTTTTAAAGGGGTTAACAGCCGACTGGAAGCTGGGAGTGTTGCTGCGGTCGATCGGCCAGACCGCTTCCATGCAGTAAGCCCACACACACACACAAAAAAAAGGAAAAAAAAGGGTGGGGGAGCTAATGTGTATAGGGGTATCGGGGTGGGATCAAAACTTGACTTTATGGATTTGAACAGGTTTTTGGAGGAAAGGCAAGTCAAGCCGGAAGCGTTGTTGGATAGGGTTTTTGACTTTGAGGATGGATGCACGGGAGGTGTTCGAGTATCTCTATAGTGGGAGACGTGTTGGTGAGGTGGTCATCAGCGTCTTATGATGAGCTCTTAAGCATAGGTACCTGTACGTAAGCTCGTGGAGAGCACTAATAATCTAATAATGGCGCTTAATGGTCTATGTGTTTGAGAACTTGACACTTTCAGTGATAGAGAGATGTATACAGGTCTCTGCCAGACAGTTCATCATGTTCATGTGCACCCAACACGGGTCGAGCTGATCGCAATGTCATCATACCAGAAAGTGTTGGTGTCGCCACCGTACGACTCCCAGCCAAAATAGACACCGGTGATCTTGGGCTTGAGGGCGCTCCTCTGCCACTGTGCGGCGTTGGCATTAGCGACGCCCGGCTTGCTCGTAAGACCGGCAATCGCGTTGCCGTTCAGCCACGTCTCGATGGTGCCGTCGGTTCCTAGGTGGTATTCGAAACACTGCCAGCTGCCGGTCGGCAGGGCCGTGGAGGAGGCGATCCCTTGCGGGGAGAGATCGGGGAGCGTGGCGTCGTCGGACTCGCGGTTGTACATTAAAATCTTGCTCTGGCCGCCGATGCGGAGATGCTTGTTGCTCCCTTGGGCCGAGTCGGGCATGGTGATAAAGGAGACATGAGAGTCGGTGAGGGCCTTGGAGGCTTTGCTACAAGTGGATATCATTTACATGTTAGCCATTGGCCGTTGTCCGTGTTCGGCACATCGAAACTTGCACGAAAGCCCTGACGTAAATATCGCCGCTGGGGATCTTGGTCGTGCCGAAGAAAATATGTCCGCAGTAACCACCCGCGCCATCAACCCTCATGGAGTTCTTGCCGCTGTGGGCGGTCGTGCTGTCAAGGGTGACTTTACCGCCCTGGTTGCAGTCGGCCGCGTAGATCGGCCATGCCGTCTGGTCCCATCCGCTCTCGAAGCCCTCAGAGACTTGGCCCAGCGAGAAGGGGAGGAGGGTGAGAGCGAGGAGAGCGGTTTGGCGGAACATTGTTGCGGATGGAAAGTGCCCTGCCTTCGGTAGTAGGTACAGGATGTGGCGGGCAAGAAGGCTAACATACAAAAAGGGGGCCATCATGGTATTTATGTACTCCAATTTTCACCGCTGCCACTGCCGCTGCCGGATGTGGTTGTACGACTTTGTTGCCATCTCTCCCATCTCCCTCCGCGCTCTGGGCCCCACAATTCGGAAATCCCCGCCCCCGTTTCCCCAGTGGTCTCATGCGCTTTATATTTTGGGAGCATTTGAGCCTAAAGGTGTAGAGCCGCACCCCGGCAGAAATGCTTGTGTTCTTTCATGTATTTGCCCAACCACATCTCCCGGAGGCTTATGTAGCGTTTGCCTGATCCAGTCCATCCGAGAACACGTATTTCCCGGCCGCTCGGTTCGAGCTCAGCTTGTCCTTTTTGCACCGCATAATTCATAACCCGGCGTAACTAGGCCGATCTATAGTGATAATGCAACCAGATCTTCTGACCGTAGATTAGGTCGGGCCGTCTACCGTTGCGCAGCCCCACACTGCTGGATCATTCCCGTCTCTAGATAGGCGATGAAGCGTTGGCCAGTGCAACTGTCCCAAGTGACGCAATCGACCTTATGCGGCCGTCATTATAAGGCTCATGTCCTGGAGCTCTTGGCGCCGCCGAAACGCTATGCTGATTGCTCACTTGTGAGATTTACATTCTACCTCGGAAACGGCGAAGCTTCGAGGCTGTGGTAGCGAAGAGAATAGGTAAGGTGCTTGTCGCAAATAACTTGAAACAGAAAGGCGTCAGTTCGCATTAGCAACGAGCGGTGTTGCCTTGGCGACATAACTTTAAAGCTCGCTGAAACAGACGCACAGAAGCTTGTGTATGGCTTCAATCATGTACGGAGGAAATGTGTGGCTGGGTTGTTGAGTGTTAGGAATACTCCTGGCGACACCCCTGAATTAGACCTTTGTTGTCTGCTGTTAACAGTTGGGCAAGAAGATGATTGTATTAGTTATGGATGAAGTCCTCTGAAGAAGAAAGAAAACACTGTTGGCAATAGCCTCAATATATACAGGTTATTGACTATGGTTGCCGAGGTAAATAAACAGCGGTCAATAAAGCCGTGGCTAGAACTCCTAACGATCTCTTAGTAATACCCCTGAACTAATAATAACTAACCTTAATATTAATAAGTCTGACACATCCCCCTAGCCAGTAGGCTGTAGTATAATAGCAAGCATGCTACCTATATAGGCTGTGTGAAGTATGAAGCCACTAATCGGCTATTTAAAGTATAAAGTATGCTAAAGTATGGTGTTTTAAAATATAAAGGCCCGCTAACGTGTGAAGTATGGATACTTCATAAATGCTATAAAGTATAGAGGCTTCATAAGCATTATGAAGTATAAAGACTTTATAAGCATTATAAAGTATAGAAACTTCATAGTTATTATATAGGAATAGGAAGTAAGAAAGTGGTGTAGATTTATATATGTTAAGCCTTAAAGTAGTTATGTGACTTAGGCCAGTTATGTAATGTAGGAATGGTGTAGGTAATATAGTAGTAATTATGTAAGTAGTTAGAAATAGTAGAAGTATAAGTGGTTAAAAGTAGTAAAAGTATAAGTGGTTAAAAGTAATATAAGTACTTAAGTTATTAGTTATAAGGAAATAATAATGAAAGTTACCACTTTAATTAATCTTATTATTATTTATTAATAGACTTAACTAGTTAATATCGGTTAGTCTTATTAATTTAAAGATTCTTCCGCTTCTTCTTAACGTGCTTACGCTTCGATTAAGAGTAGCACGTTTATTAAATTTAACTGTTTAAAAAAGTACTGTTACTTTTAAGTAGTAAGGGCTTTCATAAGACTATTTATAAGCATGTTAATAGTAGCTATATATGTAATTTATACTTTCTTACGTTTATAAAGTTAACGAATTTAAAGATATAAAACGTTTATATACTTTATTATAATCTTTAAATATAGTACCTTATTAATAATTAAGAGTATCATTTATTAGTTATTATAGTAAATATTTAACGGTTTACTTAGCTTAAGCTTTAAATCCTTAAGGATTTAAAAGAGCTCGATAACTTCCTTAATTATAATTATAAAGTAAAAGTAATTTAGCCTTAGTAATAAAACTAATGATAATTAACTACTTCTTAACTTTCTACGTGATTAACCTAATAAATAAGGTTATAAAATAGCTTTAATTAAACTTACAATCATTTACTCGATTAATAAAAAAGGCATCGTTAACGATGATAAAAGCATCATTATTAAAGTCATCATATTAAAGGGTAAGGTGCTTAGTATTATATAGGTAAAGAATAACTTAATTTACTATTTTCACGTAATTAAAGGATAAATTAGTTATAAACTCAGCTAACTTTAACGTAATAAAAGTTAAGTCGGGTCTTATAATAATCATTAAGTAAATTAAACTACTAACCTTATGCTAATATATATAAGTTATTAAAGGTATTACTTTACCTTTAAATTACATAAGGCCCTTTATTAAAATAAAGGTTTTAAGATACTTCTTATTACCATTAATTAAGTTAAATTTTATAATGATCTTCTTAATATAAGAGTCTTATACTAACTAAATCTTACGTGCTTATCGATTATGAAAAATACATATATTAAGGAACTAACGTAATTTATTAAGGTTATATATATTATACTTATTAAATAATTAACATTAAAATTCCTTATGTTTAGCTTCGTTATAAGCCTTATAAATTAAGATGATATCGTCGACGTAAATAAAAATCGTTAATTAATCATTATTAAAGATATAAAGCTCCTTTATTCCTTATATAAAGCTTAAATCCTTAAAGGTTTAAAAGAAGTCTTTAAATTAAAGGAGTAATAAGTGCTGAAGTTTATAAAGTGCCCTTAATAAGTAAGTATATTAGCCCGGGACCTTAAATTTATTTAAAAGTTATACATAAATAACTTTATCGAGTTTATTATTAGTAAAGGCGTTAATAACGTTATACTACCGAGTTTAAAAGTCTTATTTAATGATAATAGTGATAATAGTATGGAACGACTTACTAGTTAATATTATTACGTAAGTATCTTTATCATTAACCTTTTAAAGATCACCCTTTACGTAAATCTTAACTTTAAACTTAATTAAGTACCTATATTTATTAAATTTATATTTAAATACTTAAGTTAATAAAAGAATTTATATACCTTCGAGAAAACTATTTTATAAGATTAATAAGAAGGTTTTATTAAGCTTAATTTATTAATATTTAACCTTATAAGCTTCTTTAAATCCTTTATGAAATAAGTAGTTTTATAGCTCCTTTTAGTTTCGAGCTTTCGCCGGGAGATCTTTATGGTAAATATGATGCTTTACTTTAACGAAGAACCTTACCTTATAAGCTAGCGATTTAAATTATTATAGTGACTTAAGGTTAAATATTCACGTTTAAAAAGTCTTATAATAAGAGATCCTTATCTTAATAATATAAAGGCTAATGATGATAAAGAGTTAACTATCTTTAAGAGCTTAAGGGCTTTAAGGAATTTAAAGGATTTAAGGAGCTTAAGGGCTTTAAAGGCTTCCTTAATAAGTGAATTTAAAGAGTTTAAATGGCGCTTAAATAAATTTAAAGAGTTTAATTAATTTAAATGACATATAAATAAATTTAAAGAGTTTAATTAGTCTTAATCTTCTTTATCATCTTTTAAATCTATAAACTCTCGCTTACTTACGTAAATAATGGATTTAATAACGTTTTATTCATTGTTATTAATAATCTTAACGTTATTAACTCGCGCTTAAAGCTTTAAAAGAGCTTAAAGATATTAATAATCTTTAAGATTATATTTAATTAATTCTTAAAAGGTAACGTCCTTTATATGAATAACTTTACTTAATTTTAAAATTTAAATCTTAAAGATATTAAATCCTTTATAATTAACGAGGTAATTAATATAAGTATGTAATTTTAACTTTACACGTAAGTTATAATTAGCTTTAACGTTTTTAATTAAAGGATAAGCTTTATAACTATAAGTATAAAGATAACTTATCTTTAGCTTATTAATAAAAGTAATTATATAACTTTTCTTTTATTAAAGTTATAATTAAAGTAATTATAATAACGACTTTTAAATATTAACTTTACGAAAGGATTTATTATATAAGTAGCTAGCAGCTTATTAAATCTCATTTTAAAGGTAGTTTAATAATGATCTTTTTATAACTATTACTTTAAGCTTACTTACTCCTTTAAAACATTCTTTATAGCCCATAAGCTCCTTTATGTATAATAAGGATGGTTTATATTTAATTCTTTACTCCTTATAATAACGTTAAAAATCATTGCTTAAAGCTTACTTATTATTAGTTTAAAACTTATAAATAATAAGATTATATTACGTTTTAATAAAGGTAATTAAATCCTTAATAGCTTTAAAAATCACGTATTAAAACTTATTACGTAAGAAGTATTAAAAAAGCATCTTAGTATATTCCTTTTTAAAGATAAAAGTATAAGTTTTATTATTATAAGATTCTATATGCTTAAAGAGATTAAAATATATTTAAAAGAATAGCCTTAACATCTTAAAAATAAGATTATAATTAATAACGTTCTTAACCTTAGCCCGAAAATAGTTTTTATAATTAATTATTATAAAAGCTTTAATAATTTAACTTATTATTATATAAACTAACTTCTTAAAAGCTTCCTTTTTAAGGTAACTTATTTAAAAATACTAAATCTTTAAGTCTTTAACCTTATATTATTTAAGCGCATTACTAATTTAAGTGGCAGCGAAGGTTAAAGTTAATAACGTTAACTAATTAAATTTAAGGATAAACTACTTATAAATTTCGGTAATCTTTATTAATACTTATTTATTATAAGTAAAAGCATCCCGTTTTATATCTTAAAAGATCTTAGCTTTCTTAAAGAGCTTAATATTAATTATATTAACGTAAAAATTTAAAATATAAGCTGCGTTAATTAATGTAAAGGGCTTAATTTCCTTAATTACTATAATAACATTAATAATAAGGTTATTATATATATAAATAAGTAAGTAAGAGTCTCCGGCTATAATATAGTTTAGCGTTAAAAGCTAATAAGTAAACTATTAATTAAAGCGAGAGATATTATTACTTAAGTAGTTATTTAACTTAAAGTTATAAATAACGTTATTATATAAAAGATATTATTAAGGATTAAAAACGTTAATAAAGACTAACGTATAAAGGTTAGCAGATGGTAATAACTTTATTATTAAGTTAATGAAGGCTAAGAAAAGTAAGTTAGTTTCTTTAAAGGCATCTTTTAATAATAATAATTACTTTTACCTTTACTTAACCTTAATACTTTTAAATTTAACCTTATAGTTATAATAACCTCGTTAAAAAATCTACCTTTTTTAAACCTTAAAGGATGCTTTATAAAAAGGGAAGAAATAATAAATTAATTAAGATAAGAAGAAAGAAAATAAACCTTAATACTTTAATTAAGCGTAAATTAAATAAGGTTATAAGAAAATTTAATACTTTAATTAAGTTAATACATAAGTTAAATAAGATTAAAGCTTCTTAATAATAATGTTAAAAGAATATAATTAAGCATAAGCTAAATAAAGCTAAAAATAAGTATTAAAAGTTAATTAAACATAAGTTAAATAAAGTTAAAGCATACTTTAACTACTTTAAAGATATATTATATAGAATATTAATAAGAAGCCTTCTTTATAAGGACCTAAGTAAGAAAGGTAATTAATTTAAAAAAGAAGGTTTTTATAAAAGCTATTATAAAAAGGTTATTAAAGAAGCTTCAATTATTATATCGTAAAGACCTCTTTACTACCTTTAAAAAGTTATAAAAAGCTTAAGAATTACCTTTTAAGAAGACTATTTAAAAAAGTAAAGAAAGTATATTTATAAAGTTATAAGGATATAAAGTTTTAAATAGAAATTAGTTTAAAAGACTTAAGAGCTAAAGGATAAAAGATTTTAAACTATAAGTAAGTATATATATATAAATTTAATGAGTATAATAAGTTCGATAAAGTTAAAATGAGGCTTATTATAAGAAGTGATTAATAGCTTCTTAATCTTTATATCAGTAGCTATATAGTAACCTTAATAAAAAGATCCTTTTAAACGTTAATCATTATTATAGCGCGGTACGATCTCGAGTTATTATAATATAATGTAATTAATGCTTTTATAAATGTAAAACTTAACGAAAAAGTATTTATAAAGATGCCTCTTAACTATTAAAAGGCTAAAATAATATTTAAACTTAAGAAAGCATTATATAATTTATAATACTTATTATTACTTTAATAATGATTGCTTATTTAAACCTTATATAAACTCGATGTCTTACTAATATTATATAAACCTTATTACTTTATTAAGGATAAAGTGCTCCTTTTCTTTTACGTTAATAATATAACTTTAACGTTTTACGAGAAAGATCGAGTTAAAGCTCTCTCCTTAATTAAATAATTAAAGTAAAGTTATAAGCTTATTAAAGGAAAAGAATTATAATAGTTCTTAAGCATTAACATGCTTAAAAATAAAGAAAAGAAGCTTATTTAATTATTTTAATTATCTTATATTAAGAAAATTATTAATTTAACGTAAATAAAATAAGTAACGAGTACCTTAATAATTTAAGAAAAGCTCCTTCTTTTTAAAGGCTTAATTAATAAAATTAATATTATTACGTACTTATAAAAAGTAAATTCCTTATTATACGTAATAATAATTATATAGTTAAATGTTATCTTTATTATTTTAAGGTTAACTCGTTACGTAATTAATCTTAAACCTAAACATTAAGCTATTATAAATAAAGTGCTTTTATACTTATAAGAAACATAATATTTAACGCTTTAATATAATGGAGAAAATAATTTCCAAGTCGTTAATAACGTTTTATTTATTAATAATATAGTCGATTAAAAAAGCTTTTAAGCTTACGTAATAAAGCTATTTAAAAGGATAATTAAATAAAGAGTTAATAAATAAGATATTATTATAACGTTAATAATAAAAGCTAAACTATTAGCCTTATTATAAGCCGTAAAGGAAGCTCTCTTTATAAATAGATTACTTAAAGAATTAAAAGTCGAAATTAACGTATGTATTTAAATAAAGTATAATAATATATAAATCATTAGGTTAATATACGTAAAAATCTTTACTTTTAAAACTAACTTATAGCACGTAAATATTTATAAATATTAATTACGTTAAGAAGTTTAAAAAAGAAATATTATAATTTATTATATTAAAAGCACTGAAATAATAATAAATAAAATAATTAAAGCGTTATTAAAAGGAGTATAAGAAAGCTTTTTAAAGTAAATAAACTTAAAGGATATTGAAAAAAAGATTATTAAGCGGTGAAAAGAAGTCTTTAATAAAGGAGAAGCTATAATTAATGAAGATTACGAAGATTAAGAATAGCCTTATATATTTAGTTTAAGCGCGCTTTATAAGCTTACTTAAAGGGGTGTATTAAATTAACTAAAGTAAGTAGTAAGGTGCTTAAGAAAGAAAGACTTATTAACTACGTGAAAGTAATGGATTTAACTAATAAGAAGCTATAAAAGCTATAAAAGCTACTAAAGTTATAGAATAAGCACTTAGCGTAAAAGATAAGAAGCGCTTAAGAGCTAAAGAAGTTTAATTAGCTGATCAGCCTAAAAGCCTATAAATGTGGATAAATAATGATCCGTTAATAAAATGGCGGTTCCGAAGCTCCCTCCCATATAAACTACGCTAGCCAGTAATTAGCCAGCCAGAAGACAGAATATAAGTAATACACTACTTTAAACCTTAATTAAATGTGTGCAAGTAAGCTGTTGGAAGTATGGCTCACAGCGCATCAATGGAACAATCTTCTTAGGTACTGCAATCTTGGTCTTCTTGTTAATCAATCTACTACAACTGTGACTGGGAGGCTAGTAGTACTGGAATACTGTTGGGGAACTCCGACGGACTTCCCCACTGCTTGTAAGCGCTCTGTAGGCTAGGCCCAATTGGCCTTGGTTCAATGGAGCGCTCCCTGACCATAGGTCACATGATCCAACACGTGCCCGGGTTCCGCTTTCCATGCGCTCCATCTAACATAAGCCGTGACTTCCAATAGGTAATGTCACGGCGCTAGCAAGGCACCACCTGGGCGGTGTACATTTTACTGCTGTAACTCATGCACTTAAGCGGTGTGTATTTTACTACCATAGCCCGTGCATGACTGCACCACCATATAAAAAGGGCCTTCCTTTCCACTCTTATAAATAGTTGTTAGATGGAGCGCATGGAAAGTGGAACCCGGGCACGTGTTAGATCATGTGACCTATAGTCAGGGAGTGCTCCATTAAACCAAGGCTAATTGGGCCTAGCTTACGGAGCGCTTACAAGTAGTGGGGAAGTCCGTCGGAGTTCCCTAATAGTATTCCAGTACTACTAGCCTCCCAGTTATAGTTGCAGTAGATTGATCAACAAGAAGACTAAAAATTGCAGTATCTAAGAAGATTGTTCCATTGATGCGCTGTGAGCTATACTTCTAACAATAGTCTTCTTTTTCTTCTTTAACTTAGTATTCTACGAATAGAGTAGGTAATAACTTGGAGCCCTTGCGCCTTCGAATACTACTCCCATCACAGTTAATATTATTTAAATCTTAATTTCATAATAATGTTCCTGTTGGATGGAGCGCATGGAAAGTGGAATTAGGGCACGTGTTGGATTATGTGACCTATGGTTAGGGAGCGCTCCATTGAACTAAGGCCAATTGGGCCTAGCTTACGGAGCGACCGGAGCATTCAGATCAGTCGGAACCTACGGAGCAACCGGAGCATTCGGAACAGTCGGAACGCCGGGTTCTCGGGGTTCCCTAACAATAAGTCCAGTATTTCAAGCCTCCCAGTTACAGTACAGAAGCAGTAGATTGAACAAGAAGACTAAGATTGCAGTACCCAAGAAGATTGTTCCATTGATGCGCTGTGAGCCATACTTCCAACAGTTCCGTTTAAATGTAAAGGTTATAATCGTAATAAAACTTAGCTTTCCGATCTTTATTTATAATAAAACCATACGTTAATTCATTTAAGCGTTCGTTATTAACTAAGTCATTTTTATAAAGGTCGAGAGCAGTGTAATAATCCTTTTACTTCATTAAGGTATAATAAACTAAAGGCTTTAGCTTTTTAAAAGGCGTTAAAACTTCGAGACTATTATCATCGAGTTTAAGGTTAACGGCTACTTAAATTCATTTATTAATAATAAACTTCTTAATTAAAGCATATTAAAACCGTTAGTTCTTTAAGCTTATTAAGATAATAAAAGAGACTTTAAGTACGTTAATTTTACCGGAAGTAAATATAACGTTATCATCGTTATTAACTCATGTAACTATTATTTAAATATATAGTATATAACGTTATTAATCAATGAAATCAAGGGATAATTTACTTAACGGCTAAGATACTTAATGGCAACAACGTTAGTTATAAGGTCCTTTAATTAACTAAGGTAGGTACGTTATATAGCCTGTATAAGTCGTAGTTACCGAGATTAGTTATTTACGTAGTTGAAAAGTTAATAACTAAGTGATTTCCAGGCTTATAACTGTTAACAGTTAAGTAAGAAGAGGATTATATTAGTTATAAATAAAGTCCTTTAAAGAAGAAAGAAAAGACTGTTAGCAATAGCCTTAATATATACAGGTTATTAACTATGGTTGCCGAGGTAAACAAACAGCGGTTAATAAAGCCGTGGCTAGAACCCCTAACGATCTCTTAGCAATACCCCTGAACTAATAACAACTAACCTCAATATTAACAAGTCTGACATCTGCCAAGTCAGGTACATGTAGTGTTTAGTGTTTAGTGCTAGTTGCTCGCACGGCCGTGGAACATCGCCATGAGATATGTTCTGGACGGTATGACGGTGAAGATATTGTCAAGCCCTTGCTGGAGAGTTGCAAGGTCTAGGTTGCATGAGCGTATGGGCCCGAACAAGAAACAACCTTTCTGCGGCAATGCGGATTATGTCACTTGCGCGTTCGGGTAACGGGATTTCAGAATGATACGTGATGCTAAACTAGGTACCCAAGTGCCATGCTCTTCAGCTCTTCAGACTTCAGGCCAAGTAACCTATTGAACCACTACACCACCGCGACAAAATGTGAAATCACACCTTGCTCGGTGTTACTTGGCTGCTGCTTCCGCCGAAGTACCCCACTCTGGTTACAAGGAAGCTCTCACATAGAAATTGCCGTCGTGACCAAAACTCGAGGCCTTGTCGTCGCTCGGGAGAGGTACCCTGTCATAGCCCTTGTCGAGCATATTGCGGACTTTTTCCGAGATTGGGTTCGCCCTGTTTATCCAAATTCCCCCAGTCAGCATTCTCCTTGACCTGTGCCTTATCGAGAAAAAACAACGCCATGATTGAGGTGGATATTGTGAAACTTACGGGCTGCCATGCCTGTGCATCTTCCCGTCGTGGCCCCGAAACCCTAGGTGTGCATATGACGCTACAATAATCGCAGGCCGCGCCATGTCGGCGATGAGCGCCCAGACCGGGATAGCGGCGCTGAAGGTGACCACCACGCTCGTTTCGTCAATCTCCAGAATACCTCGGGGGTCGTTGACGACGGTGATTCCTCTCTCGGCCAGAACCTGCTTGTCAACTGGTTCATACTGCGGGTCTTGTGCGAAGCATTGCACCTTGTCCAAGTCGGTGGCGTTGTGCTTGGCAATGAACTGTTTGAGGGCCAGGACTAGGGCATGCTGTCGACACCGCTGCTTGTTCGCATCGTATATCTGGCCAAGGGCAAGAGCCACGATCTTCGTAACCTTGATGTTGTTCTTCTTGAGGAAGTATGCAACGCTCTTATACTCTTGATTCTCTTGATTCAGCCAATTCTGCACTAGTTTGAAGTTCTCAGTCTCTCGCCATTCCTTCTCGAGACGCTCAAAGTCTTCCTTGACCTTCTCATACTCTGGCGTCGTGCGTTCTATGAGCTGCTTCGTGACAGCGTCCCCGAATCTACCCTCGTATATGACGGTGAGTGGCAGGAGGAATAGATCCCGAGACAAAGTAGCGTTGGAATCGAGTTCTCGCTGCATTTGCTCGAATGTTCGGTAGCTCAGACGGGGTCTGACACTAGTAAGAAAGGGGTTAGCAGAGCGAATCGTGTCTGACACAAGATATTGACTCACAGCTCAGCCTTTTCCCATCCCGGGCACGGTTTTCCAATGTCATTGGTGAATGCGTATCGGGTGCCTTTGAGATCAGTGAGAAAAACCTGGCTCTCCGGCTTTTTCCCGGCCTCCCATTCTTCAAAGCGCTGGGCGGCCAACTCAATCTCGGAGCGGCGTTTTTTGTCGAAGAAGGGTGTTCCCTTTTTCCCGATCGAGTTCAATTCGGCTTGAAGCTCCTTTCTCTGTTCGTCAGACAGATTTGCCGGTTTCCGAGGCTTCCCATCAGGAGAAGGCTTCCCATCAGGAGAAGGATGGGTAAAGGAAGGAAAGGTATAACGGAATATCTTCGGATCATGCCCCATCTTGTCAAGTTGAATGACCGATTCTCCTTTCTGTGCAGCGGAAATGCAACCGGGTGGTGCAAAGATTTTGTGGGAGAGATGCAGTGTTGTGAACTTCTTAAATACTTGGAACGCAACTGTCGGCAAGTGCGTTTCTTGAGCGCCAAATGAGGTAGCTATTGTCAGACTGAGTCAATACCTTCGTTTAATTGTAGCTTCTGCTGCTACATTGAGCGGATGGGAGTTCACTTATACCTACAAATTCTACAATAGCATTTCTGGGCACACAATGGAACGGCATCGTGCCCGCGACATTTAGCAGCTTAGTCTGAACCTTCCTGGGATTCAGATCAGAACAAGGGAGACAAGTTCTGTTGTCCTCTGCGCCACATTCACTCTACATAATTCTCCGTCCCTCGAAGCACATGCCGTATATCAGCAATGGGGGCAAACTGCCAAGTCAAATCGCAGCTGCCACAATCGCAAAAACTCGCAATTTGCATCCACGAATATGGTGAAAGTAGTGTACAGACTGAACAGTTCCAGGGAGAGATCACAGTGTAGAAACTCTTCACTGCGCGTTTACATACTGATTACTCGTCACCTCTTCTTAGATTCTTTCCATCATGGTGTTTGCACGCGTGGACATGAGGTAAGGAGTCCATTCACTGAATCCGCCCGGCCATATCCACACCCCAACCACTACACCACAGCCATGAACCCACCGCACATTTCCACCATGCACGAGCAACGCGCTTTTAACATGAATGCACTTTGTTCAACGGCGCACCCTTGAGAAAAGCTTTTAGTCTGGCGACATCTCATGGTTTCGCTTCCCACAGCTTGTCGTAGCATTGATGTGTAGTAGGCACCACTAAAGCGCTCTTTCCACTTAGACCATTGAAAACTAATGCAGTTGTTGCTAGTGCAACCATAACACGTGGGAGCAAACGCATCATTGCACTTTTGGAGGTGACCTAACATACAATAGCCAAAATTTACAATATTCACACGCACTAATTATCTTGTTGTGTAACCCAGCAAGAGGCCCAGCAAGAGGCCCAGCAAGAGGTTACACCAAGTGCGCGGTTGACGTGTCGTCAGTGCATCACGTGATGTGAAGTGCCTGCTTGGTCAGTTGTGGAGATCGCTGCCAGAACATAATCCATTTACCGAGATACCGAGGCACGCCTTTATCACTCAATCCACTCAGTTTCACCTTCTCAGTCCGGTTTTGTTTTGTTTTTTTAAATTTATATTAGATATCGCATTCGCTCGTTAATTTTTCGCTCTGTTTACCGGTGCACGACTGACTGCCTTGACTGTTCCGTTTGTTGTTCTTTCCGGGAGGACTTCGGATTCAAAAGATGGAAGAAAGCCAAGATATCGCCCACTTCAGGTCAATGCCATGGTGCGCACGGCACCTGTCGACGACGAAACCCAATGAGAGGATAGTGGTGGAGCAGGCACTGAGTCGACGACCTAAGAAACGCCTCGAGGACGCGCTGTTCTCATATACCCTTCACACGGACGACACCATTGCCGCCTTTGCGACCTTTTACACATTACCCGACCCCGACGATGGACGGGAGCTGGTGCGTGAGTTGAAAGCGTTCCTGACGCTGGGGCCGATGGTTAATGGCTGGCCGGGGATATGTCACGGGGGTATCGTGATGACCATCATGGACGAGGTCATGGGTCTCTTGCCGCCCATCAATAAGAGACGCGGGCTCATACCGACCCTGCCGTTTATGACGGCATATCTCAACACGCAGTTCATTCGGCCGGTCAAGACGGCAGAGACAAGAACAGCAGCAAAGGCGACGATTCTCGCCACGGCCCGGCTCGATCGCATCGAGGGCCGCAAGTACTTTACCAACTGTACCATCGAGGACGAATCTGGGACCGTGTTGGCCAAGGCGGAGGCGTTGTTTGTGCTGCTCAAAGAGAAACTTTGAGTCGTTTAGACGTCACTGTGTGAACGTTGGTGGTAATAATGCAGGCACAGCCAATGATTAGAGGATAGAGGCTGTATTATACAATTCTTTTTTGCGGGCAAGTCATTCCAGCGAGATTTATGGAAGGCAGTTGGCGGCAACTAACGTGCAGACAGAATAGACCAGCTCACATTCCTGATAGACCAAACCCGCACTTGTATTTCCTAGAAAAGGGTTATTAAACATCTGTTTTAACAGGCATTGGAGTTTCTTAGAGCCTCCATGTTGGCGACCAGACAAGTGATGAACCCGCACTGAATCCACCAAAACTCCCTAGCCGCATTTGTTGAACACCGTGAAGTTGCTGACATGAAACACTCTGAGACTGAAACCCAAAGCTGTGGTTTCGGTTTAGTTAGTTGTGGCCGTGAAGCAGGCAGGATGACTACCAGGTATTTTTTTGGTGCGAGTGTGCGGGTAGGCGCCGACCTATCAGATAGCCTACACCAACAGTGGTGCATTACCGGGCATCCCTGAACATATAGAACTCTACTGGCCACAACTTCCAAGTTACAACCGCCCGCTCATTTTAAGATCCCAAAAGTCAACGTCTTCAACCACATAGCCACAAAATGTCAGAACCGTCGCAGATTTCCCTAGAGGGTTTTTGAATTCACCCAGAACTGGGACGCAGAAAACCTCAGAACCACCCACCTGGAGTCGGACGTCCAACAGATCCACCTCTGCGCGCTGCGCAACGAGCTGAACGGAGGCGACGGAGGCGGGGAGCCACCTGCAAATCACTGGGTTTTGTGTCTGCAAGTGTACTTCCCCTCGTCATCGGTAACGGTGGACATGGTACCTGGATACGGAAGCGACGGGCTGCGGGGGAAGATCGAGCTCACTTCCCTTGACAACGAGCCATACACCGGTGAAACTCTGCGCATGTTGTCGTTTGTTCCTGACGTCAAAATCAGGGACGCGTTCGACTTTTCTCCTGAATGGGAGGGGTGTCGGTTTTGGATGTCGACTCTCATCAACGACCTGGCGGAACACGGCTATATAGGGGGTTCGCAGAGTGTAGAGTCTGTGGGGGGTGAGGGATGCACAAGAGGCATTGCGGCGGTACTGGAGGAACCCAGAGGGAGGGCTCGGAGGAGAGGGTCATGCGGGAGGGGAGGTTTCGGGATTCTTGAGTGTCTGTTCGTATCCATTAAGACTTACCATACCAACTTTGTATATGGTATTCAGTATGGTGTTAAATGGAAGTTCACATACGAGTGCACGAGGTGATTGTATGGTGAAACAGTCTGTATTAGAGCTATGGAGGGAATGAAATGACTGAGACACCGGGTGGGATGACGAGTGATGGGGGGGGGGGGAACCGATGAATAGGGAAAGATAATAAAGAATGAAAATAAAAAGTGTTTTCGGCTCCCAGCCCCCTGCAGATATCCAAGCCCAACAACCAAAGAAAAACCTCCTCAACCCCGATCGAACCTGATAAACTGCCCAAACAGCCCGCATTCCAAACGCGAATCTTGTCAATGACAAGATGTATCCACCCTTTCATGGCGGTGACTTTGCAGTTCATAGCCACATCATTTCTTGGGTTTCTTGGGTTTCTTGGGTTTCTTGGGTTTCTTGGGTTTCTTGGGTTTCTTGGGTTTCTTGGAGTTATTGCCAGCCAGGTCACCGACGGTCGTAACGCTGCTCAAAAACCCAATCGCCTTGCCGAATTCTTTTGCTTCGAGGGTCTTGTTCAATGGACCTCCGACTAAGACTTCAGGTCCTTTGGTTGACGAAGGGGCTTTGCCCTTAGATGCTGAACCGGGATGCTTGGATTTGCTGTCGCGGTGGTCGGACATATTGATGGCTCAAGTTGTCTCTCGTGCTGGTTTGCAACGGTGTTTGTGGTCTAGCGCTGTGGCGTGGTATGGTGTGATGTGGAGTATGTCCGCGTTGGTGTCTGTGACTATCTCTCGGGGCGAGTAGCAGCGGTAGGCGATGTCCGTCAGGTGGATGTTCAGAGAGTATACCAGGTGATAAACGCAAAGGTGTGTGCAGATGGAGTTGCAGACGTGTATGTGGATGTCGAGGTTAATGGAAGTGTCAAAGCAGGCGTGAATGTGAATGTAGCAGATTGATGCAGAGGAGTCTACCTGAGCAGGAGTCTCTCCTCGAGCGCGTGAAGATTGATGTTGAAGCAGGGCGCAGTGTGAGGCGGGATGTAATGAAGAAGCGAGTTCGATGTTCGAGGGAAAGAGCAAAGGCGTAAAAGAAGCGCCTTTTATATTTGTGCAATTCTAGCTTCGGGCGATAATGACGTTCAGCCATGATTCAATTTAGAGCTCTGAAACAATGGCTGGCTGACTCGACTTAATCATTCGACACAGCCAGCTGAGTTATACCGTATGACGAGTTGTTGGGAAGACCAGCGGCGGCTATTGTCAGAGGTTGGAAAAGAGGTGAACGATGATGGGAGCAAAGACCAGTTGTCAAGGCCAGAACCGGAATCTTGATAATGGATGGAAAGGGTTTCTCAGAGTATCCAGAATCCAATAGCCGCTGCCACTGCACCCGCCATCCGGCCACCACCACGGGCAGGCCGAAGAAGCTGGCCCCGTTCGGCGCCATGTGGTGTTGCAAGTCGTGGTGTAAAATAAGCCTAGCCCTGCTGGGTTTGTTTTCTGTTGGCCGGATTCCGACGCACCCGGCACTTGAGTCTGTGCGTTTCTTCAAGACGACCAACTCATAACTTCCATCTGAAAGCGTGAGCCGCCCAGCCGGTGGCCATGGCTGTCTGTCACCAACAAAGTGAACCCACTGGTGGGTAAAAAAAAACCAACCAAGCACCGAGACGAGGAAAAAAGGAGATTGATATTCCCAACATCATCTGCCCGCTGAGTTTTCAATCTGGATTCGTAGATATATGCGATTCGTCCTTTCAAACTCTATGAACTGGGACTCAAAACTAGCAATCAGGGTCTGTGTACCTTAAGGTCAAGGTATTCAAGAGTGTTCTTGGTTCCGGTGTAGGTAGTTCGTGAAGGCCTCCTGAGCACGGTCCCAAACAAAGCCCCTGACCCCGGCACCCGCCGGCACAGCAAACAAAGCAACGTTCCTTCCCTTCTTACGTCACCTTTACAACCACCTTCTCACAAGGCAAGAACATTCCATATAGTGTAGTGGTTTAGCATTCCAGATTTTCAGTAAACACTAAAACACTGAATACTTCTGGCGACCCGGGTTCGAACCCCGGTATGGAAGTTCACTTTTTTTGCCCCTCCCTCATCTGGAGTCGGCAATGACCCTTTTGTATTGTTATCTGGGTATACAGTATTGTATCCCCAACGGCGCTCACTTCAGATACTTTGCAGTCGCTTTCAAAGCAGTGATATCCCGCATGATCGTAAGCGTGTGCACGAATCTGATCTTGCCCTTTTCGACCCTGAACTCATGACTGTCCGGCCAAGTCGCGAACGTGACCAACGCATCGACCGTCCCCAGCGTCTCATCAATTAATACATATCTCCTGTTGGTAATATTCACTCCGTCCGGAACACCGGCATTGCAACTGTCAGCCGCGCTACCATTTTTGCCCGTGTACCAATCCCCCTCGAGCCGGTCGCAGGGTGTACCCCACGGCACGACCACCGATTTGTTGTTGAACAGATCCAGATACGCATTCAGCCGCAGCAAACGGTGTAGTGGGGCAAATATGGAGCACCCCTTTCAGCTGGCCAATTAGGCGTCCTGGCTCCTTGGCGTTCTTTGCTCATTCCTCTGCCCGGTGAGTCCATTCCAATGCATTACACTACGAAGTACTACCCGCATCACCGCCTCCGACAGTCACATGATCCCTTCTCCTCCTGGCTCGAGGTTTCATGATGGTGGAAGCAGGTCGCAGTCTGTGGTATCTGCCTAAGGAAAGCTTTGCGGCAACATGGGCATTCGACGCGCCACATGTGTGACCGATGGAGCTTGGAAGAGGGCGCTTTCATATAAGTTCTGTACTATCAGCTCCTTAACGCATTCACGTTGTCAGATTGAACGCAGTGGGAAAGGGGGAAAGGGAGAAAAAAGGGGGGGCCGCATGTGACAGGTCACATGATGTATTGTAAGCATACTTCATGCCCCTGAAAGAAAGGGCCAACGACCGAACTGGAATCACTACAGAAACTGTTCATATCTGCATCTGGCCTCACGTTGAGGTATGACATTAAAAATAACGCTGACGGATGTAAGAACGAAGAAGTGCAGAAGCTGTATCTCCCTCCCTGCGTCCACCCCTATTCGCCCTCCGCCTTCCTCTGACTGATTACGTACTTACGGTTGCCCAAACCCAATCCCACTAAGGCAAACCCGTGCAAAGAGCCATGTGCAGAACACTGAGCGCAGCGTAGTTTTAAAAACGAATGGGGGGTGCAACGAGCGTGAGTATTTGACTATCTGACTACCTGGCTACCTGTACGTTCCACCGACATAGAGAGAGACAAAGGAAACCGTGCAAACAACCTAACAGGTCGAGGTGCCAGTAAGGAGAGACGTAATAGTTTGAATGTAGTATAAAAAATAAAAAAATCCAAGAGAAAGACAAATTCGGTACGGGTGGGCAGGGGAAGGAAAAAGGGAGGGGGGCAAAGCTGGGGAGGATGGTGATGAGCCAGGCCGCGGAAATGTCTCGGTCCGCCGGGAAACCCCCGTTGAACCATTCCCGACTAGTGCAGCCTATGGGTCTAGTGCGGAATACCGGGGGAGTTTCGCCCGCGTCTGAGTTTCCTGGTCATGGTTTCCACACACTGCCTTAATCGTTCGTTTCTCATGTAATTCTGCCCCTATTGAAACGCTCCGCTAACCTGGGGGCCTCCGCTGACCTGAAGTACTCCCTTGACCTGAGGTACTCCACTAACCTGAAGTACTCCGCTGACCTGAAGTATTCCGGTGACCTGAGGTACTCCGCTAACTTGAAGTACGCCGCTGACCGGCTGTGATATTCTTCGCCGGAAGGCACATCGGGGTCTGGAGCGAGTGGATATTGGGGTCGGGGAACGTAATACTCGTAAAATGTCTGAGAAGTCGACGTCCTGGTCCTGGGCGCTCTAGGCTCATCTGTGCTGACGCCGAAGTATTCAGGGTTGTCCTCGCTTCGCTTGCCCCTGCTGCTTCTGCTGGGGAGATTCTCCGAATGCCGTGCCGAGTGAGGCTGTTCATGATTCGACACTGATGGCGTCTCCTCCGTTTCCTGGCAATACCGTATGATCGGATAAGTCGACCTAGAAGTTCCTCCCCGCATTTCCTTGAATCCGAGGATGTCGAATCCGGGGATGTGCTTCCGATACCACGGGGCGCTGGGCGACCGGCTACGCAGAGTGCAGTCTGAGGCCTCCTTGGGAGAGCTGCGGCTGTGCCATAAGATGTGCCAGTACCAGGGTCCCCCGATCGCAACCACAGAGCCATCCAACTTTCCAAGACAGACGCCGAAGTGGTTGAATACCCAGGGTGATCCATGACGTTCGGCTCCATCGCAACAGCGAGGAGACCCTTCAACTCCTTTCCCCCAAAGAAGAAATCGGTGGTACTTTTCAAACCAGCCATACTTGGGGCAGCCGCGTGCCGCGCATTTCCACCACATAGGCGTCTCGTTGAAAGGACCAAGCGGTCTGCCTGCTCGCGTGGCCAGTGGCCAGTATTCCCTACTGCCTTTTGGCCAGTACTTCGTACTGTCTTTTGGCCGGTCTCGCAACTTAGCATCATCATCATCTCCAGCCGTCCGCCTCTTCACCCAACAGACAATCACACAATCCGGACAGTCCAAGTCTCCGTCTCGGAAGCTATGAGAGCAGTTCAGACATTGGCCAGGCTCTTTCTGACTCGTCACTGGGTTGCTCATCTCTTTGCATTTGCAACAAGAACGCCAGCCGCTAGACAGACGAACCGGTCGCGCTTCCGCGTCGCTGAATGTCGCGTTTTCACTTATCACCTCTGTTTCCGTCATGCCCCATCGGCGGAGCTCACAGTCGTATGTGTCAGGTTTGTAGGGAGATCCGAACTCGGCTGTAGTGATATGGCACAGCCATACGTAGTCCACACATTCGCCGTCTGGCCGAGGACCGTCTGAAATCCACTCCGCAGGATCCTTATTCTCGAGAAGGACGATGGATTTTTCCTTGGCTGGCGTAGGTTCCCTTCCCTTGGTTGGATCAGGCACCCTTTTCTCGGTTCGAGTTCGCTGACCAATTTTCGAAGTATCGACGGGGAGAAGCAGTTCTTTTGAACTGGTTGTTTTTGAAGCCGACCACCGGCAGCGATACTAGGTAGGTATCAAGGCAGTGGTGATATAAGGATAAGAGATCGTCCTCCTGAAACTTCCTCGTGATGAATGAGGTGTGAAGGTTGAGCTTGAAACGATGTAGTAAGGTTGAGTTGTATGAGAAGGGGAGTGCAGATAATTAGAGGTTGAGTGTAATGATGACTCTAGAAAACAACGCGAAGAAGAGTCAATTTATATTGGAAGGGTTCCAGAGGTTAAGCGCTGGACAATTAACGAACAGCACAATATCACACTTTTTGAATGCGAAACATTACGGTGAATGCTCGTAGGTCGAATCAGCAGGTCGCTCACAGAAGAACATGACACGAGTGGCAGGAAGAGTGTTGCTTACAATCTACAATTCACTCAACACACCAAGTTCGACGTGTGAAGTAACGCCCAACCCCTCAGAATATCCAGTGGGTAATTATGCCCATTCAGCCATTCGGTTGGTGACCGTTTTTGGCGCACCACTGACGAGACCAAATCGAGCTCAAATCTGAACCCTACTCACAAACTAAAAGGACTTTCTGGTTACCGCCGACCCGACATTGACCGGTCCGGGCATCACATCTTGCCTGATTCCAAGTTGTCATCGAGACTCCACATGTTTTCGAACGTCCTGTTGGTGTTCACTGCCTGTTGGGCTGTAATTTTGGCCGTCGCTCGAAGTGAACGTGGTCACAGTCACAGCACCTGTTGGAGAATGGCCGGGGCGCGTACAAAAATGGAGCCATCGGATGGGATAAACTGAAGCTGATGAGTGTTGGAGGCAGTTGGTGATGAGATTTGGAAGATAGGTGCCGGTGCTTGATTTCATTGTTCACCCTCAATGATCACTGCGATCTCTTCACATTTCTCGTAACGCGCATCTCGGAACCCGGTGGCGCAGCGAATGCGGCACGGGGCCGGCACAGGCATCCAGAATAGGTACCTCAGGTTACATTACCTTCGGGAATAGGAATCTCGCATGGAGGGTTGCTGGAGAAGAAGTCAAGAAGCGCACCGATTATATCTCATAATCTAAATTGACGCAGTCAGGAGGTGCTACCCGTGGTTGACTTCCTACCGTTGAGGCCATTGGAGTGAGTCTATGCCAATCCTTATTCATTTCATTTATGGGTGCGCTAGTTGATGTTCTATGGAAGCTGGAAAAGACCGTGTTGTGCATAGTGGAAGCTGTCGGAAAGCAGGAGACTCTAGGTGTAAAGAATAGAAGAGCAACAAATAAGAGCCAAAGATGAGAAATAAGAACAAAGGGAAAGCCAAGTCAGGAAAAAAGGAATAATACGAAAGAGGCGAAAAGAACACAAAACAGCTGCCAGCAGCGGGGCGGGAAAAAAATGGAAAGAAAACGGCATGCTCCTTATCTACCCGATCTGTCAACCTGAGAAGCGAAGCAAGCGCAAAACCGAACGCCTTAACCCGGGGATATCACCATCAGTCCAGTCTCTCATAGACGACGGTAGTTTGTGTTGTAGATATGGTTAGATGCGATTATAGCCAGGAATGTGGCGACGAACTTGGCGGGGTATGAAGTCAAAACGGTCTTGAGGGTGTTGAGCTTGGGGCTCAACGGCCCTTTCTGCGGAGCGTCACGGTGTTGATGATGTGAGTCACACCATGGACGTCAACGTGAGCTGTCTGAGGAATCGACGTCCTACTGCCCTTGTCATCCCTTCCGTCTCTGTCCACGTCCCCGTCCCCGTGTCTGTGCCTGTGCCTGTGCCTGTGCCCGTGCCCGGGTTTGCTTTTGCTGCGGCCCACCAAGTTAAGTGCCCATCTGCGGTGGCCGTCCTCTGGTGGGCGTCGGTTATGGCTGGCCTTGCCAACGCAGGAGATGCTGTCATCGGGGACAACCGTCCGATCGTCCATTGGCAGGTGAGAGGAATGGCGGGCCTCACCAACGCAGGAGACGCTGTCCTCAGGGACAACCGTATCATCGTCCTCGGGATAGGGGTCCCTTTCGACTGAAGGATCGCGATGTCTCGATCTTCCTCTCTGAGTCCACTCCTCATTATTCCTTTGGTCTCCCGAGCTCGGGACATGAGGAAACGCATTCCGAATATGATCTGCACCTGAGGTATAGCCGCGCTCAGGGGGCGCCTGTCGACTGGAACTGCGACCCTGCTCGACGTAGCTGTACCTGATGACTTCAGGAGCTGGAATTGGTGGCAAAGGAGCTGGTGCATATCTGCCAGACGTGTCTGCACTATAGTAGGTATCCTCATGCCGGGGGTGATAGGGGCGCATAGAAGGTTGATAATCTGAAGCTGTCTGTTCGTGGCCAGCTGGTGGGCGCCTTGCTGAATCCCCGCGCGGAGCAAAGTTGTCAGAAGACCGTGGTGAGCTAGGGAATGCCGATGATGGATGAGAATATTGCGGCGGAGGAGGTCGTGCCGGTGATGGGCGACGTGCCGACGCTCGGGGAAAGTATGGCGGATACCGTCCTGATTGTTGCGGCGGTGATCCGCGAGAAGCGAGCGGCGGAGGCCGTTGCTGACGAGGGTCAGTTAAGCTTTCTCGCCGAACGTCGTGCCCGTCGTTGGAAATCACTATGACGGTTCTGCCATTGCTCCGTTCCGCCATGGCTTGGCTCGATCTGAGGCTGGCCAGCAGCGATACTTGGGTAACCGATGGAGAAATGAAGCTGAGGACGTCGCCTTAGACTTCTCGTGGAACGACAACAAGGAACGGCGTGAACTTAATGACGTTGAGGCAAGATGGGGACACTCAGAAGCGAAGGAAATCTGGGGAAGAAATGAAGGTGGTGATGATGGCAAGAAGACTGATATATATATGTCAACGCCGCACCGACCTTAAACACCCGCAACAATACGTTAGGTACATGGTATACACAGACATTGTCGAGGCATGAATTCGGGCCATCGACATTAACTAGCCGGATCGACAAGCTATTGTGTCGGAACGGATGCGATGAGTCGCAAACGGCTCCGATTAGCGTCAAATCCGCACAAGAGACGGAAAGGGTTCGAAAAGGGATGCTTGTAGCTGTCGGCCCACCATTGATCATTCTGAGCATCAGATCTCGTCTGGTGTCAAGTTGATTTCGAGACTGCACCGGTTTCCAAACCGGTCGGTGGGCTGAGTTTATTCGCCATCTGTGGAAACCTGATCGCAGTTACAGCAACTGAGAAGGACGGCGCGTGTACGAGTGGAGCTGCATGGGGCGAACAGGAGTTCAATGTCAGAATTGTGGAAGCAAGCACTGGATCTCCACTGCTCGTTCTCATTAATTTGCTTCAAAGTATTTGGGTGTTGAAATGGTGCGGCGAGTGTGGCACGGGCATGGCACACGGAATTGTGTGGATCTATCGTGTATCTCAACTTTTACTGTGAAAGACCTTGTGTGGAAGAATAATCGGACGGCGCCGACAGCACCTCACAAATGGGCCAAGTCGGTCGTTGACTCGGGGGGTCCATGCTGCAACCGCCCTTTTACCGCTTCACCTCAGGTTGAAAGCACCTTATTCACCATCCAAGCGCCTAAACGTCATTTGAGACTTATGTTATGGCTGAAACTGTACTACCAGGACGTCATGCGAACCCAAAGATTTATTAGTTCGTTATTACCATTCTCAGGGGTATGATATGGTCCAGACGTGGCCAGGTCGGGCTGACTTTGCTTCGCATTTGGTTGCGGCCCGTGACCAGGCCGGCGGCCAGCTGGAGATCTGCGCATGCATAGGGCCAACGACTGGCCGCCATACACGGGGGTATGGGTCGTCTCTTTGATCGAGACCTACATCTGAGTTCTGACATGGAACAAGCGCCGGTCGAGGCCAGAGGGCGGCCATGTGACCGCCGTGCACTGCGCCGCGCGCCTACATGGCGCTACTGTGCACAAGCTCCCCTGCACTGGCAGGGATATTACATAAGCTAGGGGGTTTATCTTATCTTGTCGCTTCGCACCAATACGGGCATTCATCACGCAACGTCTAGTCCTGGCTGTTGGCCTCGTGTGATTACCGTTTCTATGGAATCCAACGTCATCGCGGGAGGCGAAGCATCAGATGTCCATGCTGGGCAAAGCCGAGATGTGGCCGGCCGCTCCCCGCATTCACCCGGTCAATGACTCGCCATGCGGTCAGTGGCATATTATCCTTGAAAATGAAGGCGATGGGCAAACGGAGTTAAGGAAGACGTGGTTGGCGAATTCACTCGACTACTGGATAATGACCGGATCAGGACAGGAAAATGGCCAACAAGGGCGACCTTGATCTTGCTTGAGCGTTCCTTTGGCTTCATTCGAGCCACGCAGTTTCCTGGGGAGAATCCCGCATTCGAAGGGGGGGGGACCCTTCTTCCTTTATAGTGCGACAGAGGGCTTATAGGGCGTGACGTCTATCCGCGACCTCTCGCATGAATACGTAGTCAGTTCTTGCTTTAACTGTAGAAAGATGCCATGCCCTGCCGGGTCCGAAACCCTTGAGATAAGTACCTAAGCTCAGGTAGGCACATATTGTTGTTGCCTTGCTTTCAATGACTTCCCCATACAATATGCAGCGCTTGCCACATGCCGTGCCTTACCACCTGGAACAAGCGGCGTTGTCGACCATATCCGGCTAAATTCATATCCCGCGTACTGATGGTCGCAGACTCGCAGCTTGCCGACTCTGTTCAATTGGCGCCGTTAACTCGGCAGTTCGCTGTGCTGCCAGTTTTAGCCAGTCGGGAAAAGGGACGCCTGCAAGATCCCCCACACTTACATGTATTCCTATCTCCAGAAGTTTCCAAACGAATTCGGGCATCAACGTGATCACTTTTTAGTCGACGTCCGACTTTTGGCTTTTCTTTGAGCTGCCAGGATTACGTACATCGAAGCATATAAGTCCCATTTCGCGACCGGGCATGGCTTCGTTGCTAGGTACCTTACACAGCACACGAGCCTGCACAACCGAGTTATCCTTGAGGTCAAAGCCTTTCCCGTAAAACTCTCTACCATCACGGTACTTTATCACGGCGTTCCAGTATCCAATCATGAATCTCTCATCAATACTGCCCATACTCCTCCTTTTTCTGACTGCCGTCGCAGCGGTCCCGACGAAGCAGACAGCCGTTTCAGCGTATTATCAAAAGCTGGCCCGTAATCAAGGTATGACGGACTTTAGTTTGCACCAAGGTAGACAGTTAGGCAGGCGCTGCTGACAGTATCGTGAAGAAGAAAATGATCTGCTCTCGATGCAGAACTTGCAGCCGTGGTGGACGGGCTTCATGGCACGCGCTCAGGACAGGAGACTGAATGAGCTCAGAACATGCGTGAAGATCCGCCGCTGTTTTCAGATCCTCCTAGACGAAAAGAACGGCCTGCTCCGTCGAATATCCCAAAGATGTTTATGGCCTGATTTCAACACAGTGACTCAGCGGTCAGAGCTCGTGCGCGAGGTTTTGTTTTTGAACGATACCATATTGAGCATGAGATTAATCAGAGTTAAACTTGTTTTACTTCGCTGTGAAGTTTGTGATAATGTGAGATAATCATGAACACTAGGCTCCTTCCTGCGCTTGTAACCCTAACCCCGACATACCAACCTTACGATACTTCGGCCTCGACTCCGCGATCGCAAACTTTTCCACACCAGCCATCACCCGCCAAAATGACTTCACCAAACAGCGCACCAACACCGTTCACAAACCCAAGTAGCCCCAAAATCCAAAAATGGGAGTCACTCGGTCTAACTCTCATCCACGAGTTTATTTCGGAGGAAGAGGAAGAGGTTATGATCGGTGCATTTCACAGTGTCTACGGTGAAAACACGTCATTTAGTGGGAGGAAGCGTCTAAGCCAGCACTTCGGGTACCACTTTGACTACACCACCTTTGGCGCGTCTGAGACAAACTTTACTCCTGCGCCAGAATACATCCAGGAGTTTCTACCCCGACTACCTGTTCAAGAGTATTTGCCAGATCAGTTTACGATACAATATTATCCTCCCGGCGCGGGGATACCGCCACACGTGGACACGCATTCCATGTTTGGCGAAGCATTGTACTCTTTATCGTTTGGCAGTGCGGTACCAATGGCGTTTCGGAAATGCACTACGAATGACGCACGTCGGATGAGGCTGCCTAAACGCTCACTCACCAACAACCCCACTACATCACAAACCAAAGACGCCACCCCTGCTGAGACAGCGGAGAGCGAAGAAACTTGGGAGCTGTTGCTCCCACGACGATCGTTACTGTTAATGACTGGCCCGTCGCGATATGGATATACACACGGTATCAAGTCTCGCAAGACGGACATTATCGACGGAGAGACGGTGTCAAGGGAAGGAAGATACTCGATAACGATGCGGACGATAAGAAGGGGTGCTGAGATAGGGTGTAACTGCGACTTTCCCGGGGTTTGCGACCAGAGGATCCGGGAAGAGCAGGCAGCAGCAGAGAGGACAGATGAATAATGAAGAGGATTTATACACTCTACCTACATACCTAGGTATCATCGCCCGTTTCTGAATGTGTATGTTGCACGTGAATCCCACCCAACACCAAGTGTGGGCCAAGGTAAAGAAACGGACCAAACGTCCAACCCAACTAGCTAAGGAGCCAGCAACTCCTAGCAGACTGGCGAGCAAAGAAATCACCATTTTGAGTTAAGCTTGAGTTTGACCAGCACGTGTAGGCCCCACAGTGGGGGGGAAACAAGGATGAGTCTGATACTTTGGGACAGGTTATAGAGTGCCTGCCAAGTAACGCACGCACATACGCATAGGCATGGAACAAACCCTCCGTTCCACGTATTATGTAGCATCACATACCAGCGAACTGTATGGATCTCAAAAGAGAACGTCTCACGTCCAGTAACACGTTATCTCGTCAGGCCCCACGTGGTAATGAACGTATGTTGAGAAAACCGGCCGTTCGGTGCTAGCGTCATCACTTTTGTATATATAGGTACCTACCTGGTAGTTTACACTTGCATGTCCCGGCACCTGATGGACTTGCTCAAGGCGGGGATCGATGATATGTAGTGGAACAGGTCCCTGCGAGATAAAAGAGCCGCATCACCAGCAAAAAAAGCCCGCTGCTACACAGCTAATGCATCATCGCCATGCTGCCGTTGTCCATCCATCCCGCTCCCCTTACTGCTCGTGTCCCGCTCGTTCTCGTCGCTCTCCTCAATAATCCAGCTCCTTTCGATCGCGATGGCCGTCCTGCTGCTACCTTCTCCATAACGTCCCCCAAACTCAATCCTATCGCGACCGATAGCCATGTCGGACCCAGCTCTGCTACTGCTGCCAGCGGTGTTCTTGAGCGCCGTCATGCGGTGGCTTCCCCCGCTGGGTTTACTACCGCTCGAGTGTTGATGGTACGCGTCGCGCTGGTCCTTGCTATTAAGCCTTCGCAGGACCCCTCTGCCCTTCTTAAATAGCGGCGTCAAGGTCGCTGAACAGACGGCGATGGTGCCCAGCGCTGGCTCGATGGCCGTCGTGACGGCTACTGGGACGGCCGCATCCCAGAACTCTATCGAGTTCTTGTGTATGACCCTGGTCATTGATCTTGGTCAAAGTGAGTGAAGATGCAACCTGGGAAGCAGAGATGAAGGAGGGTCCTTACAACGGAGCGCGCACCACGGCAGTAACGCCTGCCAACACACCCAAACTGAGGAGGAAGATGAGGACAACTTTCTTGAGCCACGCGAGCTGTACGTCCTTGAGCATGAAGAACGGGATCCCCCCCAATATCCAGTCGCTAAGCGCGCAGACAATGCTGTGCACCATGAATAGCGTGCTCATGGTGTTGTATCTATGCGTCAGACGCTCACCATTGATGCAGCTGCCCTCGATATCCGCGTACATGTACGTCCAGAAGTGGGACACGGGCTGGCACTGGAAAAGAGTGACCAGCACGAAGGCAAGAGAGAATGCCGTCATGACGCCCGAAGTGGCGTATATAATCGCGCGATATGTCCATCTTCGGTGCGTGGTGTTGCGCAAGATGCGAAGCAGCATCAACGCGCAGGCAAGTCGCAACAGCGTGCTAGTAACGATAAAGGCGATCTCGGACATGAGAAAGAATAAGGCGCCCCTCGACCACTCCTGGAGATCATCCGCCGAGTCGATCTCGTCGATGTGGGTGCCAAGGCCATTGGCGATGATGCCGCATGCGAAACCCGTGAAGGTCGAGTAGACGAGCTACCATGGGACGATAGTATTGTCAGTAATTAGCCATTCTGCCATTGCCCCAAGGTTTGATGGGGGATTCCATACCATTGAGATACCAACAAGCAAGTCATCCCATGACAGCTTCCTGACGATCCAGGCGCGCACGTAGAGACGGAGAGAGAAGAACCCCCAGCTAATCGCCAGAAGCGATCCGAGCAGAGCGTACGCGCCGATAACGTCCATCTTCGGTAACTCCTACTCTACTGAGTACCTATTGTTGTGCAGGCCAGGACGGGAGGGGCGCAGACGGAAGGAAGCCAACATTCTATTGTGTCCAATATTACAACAGAGTCGGTAACATGACCACTGCAAAGCAACGCGCACTGGCCCAATGCAGGGCTGGAATTCACTGTAAACAAGGTGCATACGTGCTCACGCATGGCTTCAGCTTTCAAGCCTTCACCGCTCTGCTCGTCAAATGATGGGCTTCTTTCACTTGTGAAAAGCCGCAGGGTCATGGCCAGATGAATAAAAGCACAGATCATGCTTGCGGTGCCGTCGTTATTGGCTCCTCGTCACATACATAGGTAAGAATGAACAAAGTGAAAGCAAAGAAAAAGGAAAGAGTCTGCAAGGGCATATTCCAGGAAGCGCGGATACTTATCCCAAGTCTTGGCGAAGAGCTTCCAAAGCAACGAACATGCCGCGAGACTCCTCCATTGGGCGTTCGGAATCGAGGAAGAAGTGTCGTAAAAGCGACGCTGCTCAAATGCGGTTACGAGAACACGTCTTATACGCGACAAGAAGGCACTCGAATGGATGGCGGCAGGAAATCTAGTACTGGCCTTGCTACAGAAGTCCTAGGTCGGCAGCGAACTCGGTCGTGGTCGTTCGTCGCGAAAGGGCTTGGAAGTCGCTGTAATATGCACATGCGGTCTACGACTGCGCGTGATGGGAACAAGCACATTGTTTCTATGGATGATAGTGGCGGCCTCATTCGCTGCGGTCTAAAGTACGTAACGTAGGATGGATCTAAGATCCAATGCGGAGTCGGGGTGGTCACTAGGTACGGCGGCGAGTCTAGCCAGGCCGCCGTGGGCCGAGCTAAAGAAGTCTCCGACGTCGTAGGTGGTGCTGCGGCAGCTGTTGCAGTTGGAGATGGCGCGGCGAGCCTCCCGCGATGCTGTTCATGATGCTGTCTTCTCTTTAAGCGTTTCCGTATTGTGACATGCAGAGGCAAAAGGAAATCCTTACCTCCAAACCACTCTATCTACAGTGTGACACGTATTGCTATCTGAAAAGACAGAAGGCGCGGGGCGAACTAGAATGCCGCTAAATTTGTGAGGATAAAGGAGTGCCAGTGATCCATACGAACGTATTCCGGATCGGGGTAGCCTGTTTCGGGCGAGGGCATATAAAAACGACTAAAATTTAAAGCAATTCACGACGCAATAGATAGAAAACAGTAGTTGAAGATACCCTTGTACGCATGGGGTGGTAGCTTGCATACTTAATCTGTGACGACTGTGTAAGTGGGCTTTTTAGGTATAAAAAGCTACCTACCTTTTCTTTGACTTGATGCATTGGACGGGTTGTTTTTTGGGGGGGCTGGAGGGGGGTTAACGGGTTAGGGTTTCATATGAGACCCTATGGTAGCAAGTGGACAAAAAAACAGGTACTGCAAAACACTTGACCACCGCTCAATATCGGCTACGGCGGTATCTCGCCCAGCATTAATACAGCAAAAAGTCTATTTTTAGATAGCTGAGTTCATGAGCCTTATTCTGATATACTTTTTGAAGAATCCCGATCCATGTTGCCTTCGTTGTGGAATGTCCAGAGTCCAGTAAATGACGTGCGGTGCCTCTTTTTTCGTCATCCACCTGCTAGTATCGATACTCTCTAACAGGCTGCCGGTACTCATCGACGACAAATGGATCTGGGTCAATGGGTAGATCATTTTAGATTCGGAAGTTGCTATTTGTCTATCTCTTCAATTGGTGCAACTCTGACCAGATGGGTTTTGCAGTGAAAAAAAATCATCGAGCTAAATGGCGGGTGAGGGCAAACGGCACATTTTAACGAAAGTGGTGCATCCAAGACAACGTGTACGCCAATGGAGCTAAATGTAAATGCCCCATCAGGTCCCCAATGTATGTGTCCTTTCCCGTCCATCTCACATTAGTTCTGGCACTCCCCATTGGGACCCCAGGGGTCATCAGAAGGACCCATGGCGGGACGGTCGCTGTTCGCGTCGTGGTTGCAGTTGGCGTATGCGACTATGACGTTCCAACCCTCATCGCTGAACTGCTGGCCCGAGATGCCCTTCGACTTGGTCCAGTCGGCCGTGCAGCACTTCGCAGCTTCACCGCCGAAATCGGCCACGTCCTTCTTGCAATCGAGCGTGATGTCATGGTCGTTGTCGTTGCAGACCTTGAACATAAACACGTTAGTCAACTGGTGCTACCACAGGGAAGATGCGAAGATGAGACGTACGTAGACGCCGCTCGTGTTCATGCAGGCGTGACGAGTGCAGGTCTTGGCGGGCGTGACGCAGTTACCGCCTTGCTTTCGCATGTTGTAGAGGAGTGTCATAATGTTGCGCTTGTCGCCCGTGCTGAAGATGCCGCAATACCGGTCTGCATTGTTTCTTGTCAAGGACTGTGTAAAGGATAAGTGAATGTGTGATGACTTGACCTACCTTTCTTGTTTGCGTTGGACACGGTCACATCGCGGGCTGACTCGGAGCCGGCAGCGTCGGGCGTCGGAGAACCGACGACGACGACGGCAGCGAGCGCGAGGATAGCGGTGGTAGTGAAAAAGCGCATGATTAGATAATCATGTAGGTGAGCTGTCGATGGGTTGGAGGTTGACCGAGGCAAGTTGCCGAGGTGATGGATGCTGGCGAACGGTTTGAAGTCTAGGAAGGGGATGGATTCCTCAAATGCCAGGTACTCATGAATGGAATTTATTGTTTAGTGATCAAGATGTGCGGGCTCGATGTTGAGTTCTCGGCACCTTCAAAGCCCGACAGACCTTTTCCTGCTGGTAAGTGAGTATGAAGTATCACCATGTGAACGTATGTGCGTGGCAGACTCCGTGTGATGGAGTTTCCTCTTGTACCACCCGGCCACGGATCAGGCCTGTGTAACGGTGAGTCACTGCCACATAATCACGAATCAAAGCCCAACTGGGAAGTTGCGATGATAAAAGACATCCGTCACTGGTCGCTCCTTCCTCCATTTAAGACTTGTCATCGCGGCAGACGAGCTAGGGCGAGCACATCTCGAAAGAAAAGTGAGAGAGGAATAAACACCAAAAGAGAGACACTGCGAGAAGCTCGTTAAAGGGCGGAGTACATTGCTTTGCGGTTTAGTGGATTGCATAGGACACAAGGGTCTATTTCGTCGAGATCAGACGAAGTGCAGCGATTCCATGCCTCAGTTACTGAGGCAAGCTTTTGAATGCATACAAACCTAGGTAAAGCTCTGTAGTCATTTAACATAGGTAAAAACAGTTCGCCTGCGCGAGGGCTGGTTATAGACAAGGGAGCTCTGCTCTGCCTGAGAGCAGAAGGCTAAAAACCATGCAGACGGATACTTGAGAATCGATAACGTTTTGATAGCGCTTATGCCTCGTAATGATTGAGATTTAGAGATTCTCTCTAGGTTCTGTCGGTAGACCTCAACTCTCGTCCTCCACGAACGGGAACCAATACGATGCCTTATACAAGCCTGGGCTGGCATTCGGCCGCAAGTAATTGCCAAGCATTGATAATCACGTTCGTTTCTGGCTCGCGATGCCTTTTGCCTGATCCAAACATTCCTTTATTTCCACGCCCACAAAGTGGAGCAAGTTGAATAAGGAGAGGCCCAAGGTCAATACCTGACTGTATCATGTCGCCAAGAAGCGGAGTAGGTATGGAAGTGCCTCGCATGCAACTCAACGGCGCTCAACCCGCCGTTTTGCTAGAAGTTGTGTCGTAGCGTTACTCAGCGTACCTAGGTTATTGGCTTGGCATTGAAACTCAATTCGGTTCAAAGACCGCAGAGCCTGTACAACCCAGAGACTGCACGGCAAACACCCTTCCAATGAATTCCTTCCACTGTACCGCATCTACCTGTAGATTGACACGGTTCTGAGCAGTCAGTGGAGACTCGTTTCTGTTGGTAATCTTTTCTTTTGTTGCTTCACATACCCGAGTGAACTCCTCCAGAAAGACAGGTCGGGATCATGTAATAGACAATGATAATGGCACTGCCCGTCTTTATGGCTCCCCGCAAAGATCAGCAAAGCGTAGCTCCACGTTGCGCTGATTATCCCTAGGTTCTTAAGCCAGGATTGATTCGGTATTTCAGACTAGCAGTATAAGCTGACATGCACAGGGACTACTACCTGAACCTAATTGCCAAGCGTATTGCAGACGAATCGGGAAGCTCTCAAAGCTCGCTGCTGAGATGACTGAATAAGCACCTCGTATCAGGATGCGGCACTCAACCGTGACCACCATAGGCCTGGTTCAATCTCACGAGAGGCTGCAATGCAACTCTATACACCGAACGGCAGGCCGACCACAAGGCTCATTTACACCGGTGACGCCTAGGTAACCCGGAAATAGGGCCTCAATTATGTTGAACGCTATGCTCCACCTGTCAACCAACCTGCCTATCTTGATACAATGGTCTGAGAGATGATGGGAACATAGTGTGGTAGAAAGTTGCAATCCGAGCCTCCCGACAAGTTCCAGACAGACTACAATAGGACTACTTACCTTCCTAATACGGCTTTTACAATCCATTCACCGCCGACTTATGGCTTCGTGAAGGCTGTTTGTGGCGATATCTCCTCTCTCGGAACAATATTGAGTTGCAGCGGACCATGTTGTCGCTCACAGTTTGCGCCCGCTGCAGTCAGCGGCACGATGTGATCACTGATCATGAGCATATAAAGCCCATTGAACTCCCCTCCAGGACCTAATGATTCCACATCAGCCATCCAACCATCCCTCCAGTCTACAGACCTCATCATGAAGTCTCTGGGCGTCCTCGCTTCCGTCCTGGCGGTGGTCTCGGCTGCCTCCGTCCTCCCTCGCAATGTCCAGTTCCCAGCTGGTGCCGTTGTGACCAACATCGCCGCCGCTGACATTCCTGAGGTTATCCGCAACGGGACTGTCTCCGCGGAAAATGTCGCCAGCCTGTCCAAGCGCGCCACCATCGGTGTCTTCCTGTGCACTGATGCCAATTTTCAGGGGCACTGCGTCCACATAGTCTCGCCCACCAACGTCTGCGGTGCGTCCTGCTAGACATTTCTTGGGCTTCAGCCATACTAAGAGCTGTGTAGTTCCCCTTGGCAGCGATCTCAATGACCAAGTCAGCTCCGTCGGTCCCGACCAGGATGCTGGCGATTGCCGCTTCAACTTGTAAGACTCAAGCAAAACCAGACTACCATTAACAAAATGGTGCTAACTCTGTGAAGCGACGCTGGATGCACTGATGACAACGGCTGCCTGCACTTCGACACCTCCTTCCCTGGCATCGCGGATCTCAACACCCAGTCCCACTTTGTCTGTGGCGTCAACAATCCCAATGACAAGGTCACCAGCTACCAGTGCTTTGGCTAAGTCCAAGCATTCTCCGCAGAGATCAATCACACGGCGGATAAACGAATTGGTAGGGGGCGAGGCGAAGGGAAAGACGTGGCGGGCGGTGGAGTAGTAGTAGTAGTGCGGATCTATTTTAAACTTCTTAGTCGCTCATTAGAAATCGTATGGTAGCTACCTCATACCGCCTTCGGCCCTGATTAACTTCGTGAGGACATGCAAGGGAAACAATGTTCATGGTGTTAATACCCATCCGGAAGCAAAAACAGAAAAGAAGACCAGCCGAGTTCGCTTTACGTATCTAACCATGCAAACACCAGTATCCTCTAGCCCACCAAAAAAAAAACCCACAGCCAGTAACCCAAAGCCCAGTAACTCCTGGTCAATATCAATAACCTCTTTATGGAGATCGAGAAATGCCAAAACGAAGGCGGAGACGTCAGACCCTGACATAAACTGAGCAGAAATGGGTCCAGGGGGTGAAGAAACCTCCCCACCTTGCTAAGGAAGGGTAGTGACAAGTGCTCCGACGTGCAAGTAGTTCAGTTTCCCAGGACGGCGAAAATTGCTTGCTTCTGCTCATCGCCTTCCGACCGAGGAATAGGCAGATGCGGCAACGGAGGGGTCTCGACCGCCGGATCGAGAATGTGCGTCCGCGTAACCTTTGGACAAGCACGCAGCAGGGCCTGGAAAGCCCGGGTGTGTTCCAAGGTGGGATGCGATGCATGAGGCTGAGCGTCGACGCCGAGCCGCGCGACCGGCAGACTGAACGGAGCGAGGTGGATGACGTCGGCAAGACGGTCCAGACACTTGGTCACCAGCGGCGACAGGTCATGGAAACAGATGAGGTCGAAATTGCGGTTGTACTGGACATGGATGGTGCGCCGCGCTCTCGGGCAAAACAGCGGGAGCGTGTCGGGTAGAGTGCGCCGCATCTCGTGGTAGGCCTCCCGGCAGACCAGCGACACATTGCGCGCCGGTCTCGTCGCCCTCACCAGGCCAGGATCGGCGGTAAGGACGGGTAGGGTCCGGAATTGGTGGACTGGCGAGGTCTCGCCTGTCTCTTCAATCCGGGTAAATAGATTGATGCGCAGCACACGGGGTTCCCACACTGCGGCCCAGATCATACCGCGGATCTCGGGCGGGAACTTGTTGAACAGGCGAAAAGTTTCGCGGTCATCAGCAAATGCGGAAGGAGCCGCTCTTGGCTGCTGCTGCCGGGCAATGATCATCTTGGAGGATGCGGGGCATCCCAGTCCGGCGGGTTTCCGGCTCGGATCGTGGAGTGAAGCGAGACGCAGATCCAGCGGCGCGAGGAAGATCGGATGAAGGAAGTATACTATTGTAATGGCTGTGGCGCTGTTTATGTGGGGTGTGGAAGTGGAACCTGGTGAAATAAATACATACGTGCATCAACGGGTGGATTGATGCCTGGGCGACCGACCGCTAAGCAAAAAAAAAAAAAGGTGTTGAGGCTGCAAACTTGGACAGGCTTTGGTCCTTATCGGCATCGCTCGATAGCAGCGTCCATTCGCTGCATGGAAGGACAGGCAGCAAATAAGGTTTCGAGTATCAAGTGAGGAAGGTCCTGCCAGAATCCAAAATTCACACTGTACCTTACCGGCCGCGCCGCCGTAATAATATTTCCCAGGCCACACGGCGATTGCGAGGTGTGGCCTATTTGCGGGATGCATAGTCTACATTTGTAGGCTCGGACTCGTAGTGCTAGGCTTAGCTCCCGTCCTGATACCGTTGTCTGAAAAGGCATGCAGGTAATTGTGGTGTGCCTTGACGCCCCCCGGAACCTGGCACATGAAACTAGAATATAGACTTCCCTAGCCGTTTCCTCTTCTAAACCCCGCGTTTGTGTCGGAAAGAGTCTTGGAACCTGTTCTGGGATACAGCTCCGGGAACTCGACGCTAGGGATTTTCGTTTCCCTAAGAGGGAACTTCAACGCACTTGGTTCCGCGCGGCAGTCCGCCGAACCAGCCAATGTTGGCAGTGATGTGCTTTCGATAGCTGCTCACTTTTGTGATAGTCTCGAGTAGCTTGTTCTGCTTGAGTTCTTGAGCTGGAGCCTCCCAAGGGCCTAAACCCGGCTGGTCCCGATACCTACTCTTGCCGAATCCACTCAGGGATGTCTAGGCCCTCTGCTGGCCCCTCCTCCTCGAGTTGGTTCAAAACGTCCCAGGGCTGCCCTCCTGCGGCTTGCTGCAATGTTATTTTCACTGAAACGACCGAGATCAAACTCAGTATCTTGACGCTGACCTCAAATTCTCACTTCAAGCTTCAGGTACCACACCGAGCGTCATGGCGACCGGGGGTGGCGGCGACGCTCCCAATATGCGTATGTTCGCCTGTCAGGCGTCCTAGGGTGATACCCTTGGCATTGGGCTTGATCCGTTTCCTCCAACGAGGAGCTCGCTGGAGATGATCGAGAAAAAGCGGTTGGAGGCGAGTGAGATGGGGCTCGACTTGTTCGTTTCCCCCCTTCTCTGTGTGACGGCACTGACGGGGCTTTGTTTTCTGACGGCAGTGTGCCGCAGAGCATGACACGACAGTTCATGCTCATAGATGACGGCTCGGCGGCAATCCAGTCAACTGGAAAGCGTGAACCTGGCCGCATGCCGGTCGTGTAAAATTTCTGCAAGCCTGATGTTCAGGGTATGGGGGAAAGCTGAAAGTGGCAGAAGAGAATAAGAAATCGGGCTTAACAGAGAAAGAGAAAGAGAAAGAGAAAGAGAAGGATAGAGATCGCTGGCGGAGCCCCGACTCGGGCAAACGAAAAGGGTGCATGTGACAACTCCTGACAACCAACAAATTCGTAGGCACATCAGTACCCTCGTTGGGATTATCGCCCGTGCTGTTCTTTTCCCTACTCTAGCGTACGATGGGCCAGCCCGCATCTACTTGACGAACCCCATTCCTCAAGTACCTTGGGACCGGATCTTGTCACTTGACGTACTGGTTTAAGGTGCTCAAGCACGAGAAGGAAAGTCCAGACAGTTCGACGAACACACCTAACACTAAGAAGAAAGGGCCCAGCCTGGCCTTGCCCCACCGCTAGCCGACATTTCGACGCTCACCCTTCAGGACTTCTTCCATTCGGCATCGTTCGAATGCGAATCGGGCGCCATCAACGACCGCTTTGTGATAGGACCAATTGAACGACGCGAAAATGAGTCCGAAGAGATGTGGCCACCTTGGCATGAACCTGAAGATGATGAACCCCCCGGAGGCTAGCCCCGGACAACGACGTTCCCGTCGTTCCGCGCAGACCAAGTCCGGGTTCTGTGCGACTCCCGCAGTGACATAATACTGAACACCAGCCCGACTAAGGTCGCTGTCGACGGCCAAACCTTCTACTTCAAGGCGGTCCAACCCCCAGGAGATAAAGTGGGAAAGCGTGAGGTCCAAATTTGCGAGCAGATCGTTAGAGCTGGGTTTGGATCCCACGTACGGACGTCCCGCCTTTACAGTGTCGTCCTGGACGAGAACCAACAGCTCATGGGGGATTTTGCTCTATCCCATCGCTAATTATAGACGACACCCTCGAGTATGCGCTGGAGAACCCAGGAACCAAGAAGTCGCCGAAGAAGCGAAGGCTACTCTTGGAGCGTTGCGTGAACACGGTATTGTTTGGGGAGGTGCAAAAACCGAGAATATCGTCATTGACGTCCACGGAGACGCCTGTATCATTGACTTTGGCGGCGGGCATACGCGAGATGGGTTGATAAGGCGAAGCACGAGACGATTCAGGGCGACTTGCAGGGTCTCTGAACATCCTGGAATTCATTTCTAGTTTCTACGGGCAGAATCGTGGAGAGTCCATAGTGTTAGGGTCTATGGAAACAGCGACCAGATGCTGTGTCCACCTCCAGTACGAAAAAACCGCCTGAGCGGGAGTATGGATAAGGGCATCCGTCAAAGATCGCAGCCTTGTCAACCGTACCTAAGTTGCGAACTTGCGGCTGGGTCGTCGCTCTGCTCCTTTCCTTTCCTTCCCGTCTTCTTGCCCGAGCCACAAACCTTTTGATCGACAGCAAAGCTTCAACGAGCCCAGCCAAGAAGACATTACGTTTCAAGCACACCCTGCCCAGTCTTATCTCAGAGGCACTTCTAATTATCGGGTTGGAGTGGCACGGCGCATGGCTGGGGCGCTGTAGTGGCTTCGCAATGGCTGTGCTCAAGGTATTTGTGGGTCCAAAATGGTGCTCTAAAGACTAACGGATAGATTCGCCGTTTGCTTTTATCGAGACCTGATTGGCTGGAAGCCCCTGTAAGAGCCGTGCGTAGAAAAGATACATTGTGTGGCTCAGTCTGAGCCAGTGCAGCTGGCTGTACCTGCTAAGCTTACACTCAAACGGCGGGTTCGTGGTCTGAGGAACCGAGATAATCCTTATTCTACCGTCCCAATGTTTCCTCGCCCTCTTACGAAGTACATACGTGGAGGACCCATCGAAAAAAAAAAGGCGCTCGAACCCTCAGGTACCCCCATACCGTTGGAGCTAAAGTTGGTAAGCTCCAGACAGGCTTCCACTTGGCGGGCAGCCTCGGCAGTGAAGGAGAACAAGCCAATGGGTATCCAGCGATGACATGTCGGGTTTCTTGGCGAATCACGCAACGAGAAGGCCTCTTTCTGAAGTTCACGATCACTGAAGATACCGATATCTATAGATCATCACCAAAAACTGTTCTGCTATACCCACGTTCAAAGTCATGGCAGCGGAGACACCGGCACCGGCACCATGGTACGCCGCGTATCCGGCGCCCAAGTCCGAGGCGGCGACCATGCCGCGGGAGGAGGTGTTGGTGATGCTGAAGGAGCAGAGACCGGGAAAGGATTTTGTACTGGTGGACCTTCGTAGGAATGACCATGAGGTGCGACCTTCAAACGCTGCGCAAGGAAGTAGGATGGTAGCTGAGTGCGTTCATAGGGCGGCACGATCCGCGGGTCGATCAACCTGCCCGCCCAAAGCCTGTACCCTAGTCTCCCGACCATCTACAGGATGTTCAAGGAGGCTGGAGTGCGCAGGGTTATTTGGTATTGTGGTAAGTCCCTCTCCTGTCGTGGCTCTGTGATAGAAGGGAAATGGAGGAAAAGACGGCTGATGGGAACCAGGATCGTCACGGGGCCGTGGGAGTAGGGCTACCAGCTGGTTCGCAGACCTGATTGCCAGCGAAGGAGACACGTCCATGCAGAGCCTTGCTCTGCTGGAGGGCATCCGGGGATGGGCGAATGCGGGGGGTGAGTATGTGGAATGGATGGACGGCTATGAGGCGGCTGTTTGGACTAAGAGTGGGTGATCTGCTGAGGTGGACTGGGTTGGGATCATTAAAAGGAGCGACCCAAGTCGATACAAATTCACGGAAACAAGGAATGACATGCTAGGCATGTCGGCTTACGATTTCGAAGATGAATTGCTCGTCGAGTTCTCAGCGGACTGGTTGCATGATGTTGGTGTCTAAGTCGTCATTTTTATGTGTTTGGGTCGGGTTCTTCAGTCCGCGCGTTGACCAACACCGATTGATTTGTTCCGACCTCGGGAGTTGTGCCATCAGTTCAGTCTCAACCTGGAAGTTGGGAAACTGGTGGGTATTAATGGGAACAAGAACGCAGTCAATTGAAGAAGCGCGGTCCTCGCGATTTGGGGTGTGAGCGCGTAAATCTGCGGAAAGGCTCAGAGTAACCTGAAAGGTATCGACCAATGGATCAAATTCGAGGCACGCATGTGCGATGAACTCGCCGATGTTAGGGGCCTGATGACTAAACGTGTGTGCAGCCCAGATGCCCTGGACCCCTGCCTGTGTTGTCATTGCGGGGCCCTGTCACTCCCTGTCAACGGCTGCAACCGTGCTGGAGCTGTGGCATTAAAATCGAGTGGGGCCGATGAGCAACTCGACGGGAGCTTCAACACCTGCGACGATAGGAATGCCCCAACCCTAATTGCAAACCCAACAGCCGCCAAAATGTCGAGAAGACCGCCAAGAGGAGAGTACATTGAGACGGTAAGCATTGCATACGTAGTTCTCCTTAGCCCTGAACACACTGCTGATGCTGGCGTTCCAGGACACGGGCAACAAAGTCGCGCGCAAGGCGACGCTCGTCGGCACCCAAAACATCATGCTCGGCGGCAAGACAGTCATTCAGCCCGAGGTCATGATCCGCGGCGATCTCGCTCGATCCGTTCCGTCCTCATCCTCGACCGCATCTTCTTCCGGCGCGGCCGGTGGCGCACCTCCTAACAACACAGCTGTCGCGATTGGGCGCTACTGCTTCCTGAGCCGAGGCTGTTGCTTACGCCCCCCTGGACGACTGTATAAAGGGTACACGCCACACTTAGATGCCCACACTCGCGGCTATTGCTAATATGCGTGTCCTGCAGGGCCTTTACGTATATGCCGCTGCGAATGGGCGACCATGTCTATATCGGCCCCGGAACCGTCGTCCAAGCCGCCTCGATCGGATCTCACGTACATATTGGGCAGAGGGTGGTGGTGGGGGAGTTCGCCATCATCAAGGACTACGTGCGAATCCTGGACGAGACGGTCGTGCCCCCCAACATGGTCATTCCGAGCTTCAGCATCGTGGCCGGGCAGCCGGCGAGGGTCGTCGGCGAAGTGCCCGAGGGCGGACACGAGGCGTTTGAGCTGAGGGAGTTGTACAAGACGGTCGGTAACAATCCGCAGCCGGCGCCGTCCTGAAGGGAGAATCAAGGTTACGGGCTAGCGGCGGACGATGAGTCTACATATACCAACAAGGTTACCGAAGAAGCGCACATCGGTAAGGGAGGGCGAATCACGGCATTATTGTGTCGCGAGATTGAGCCACGGCTCCGGCAGGCTTCACGGAGTGGAGGTCGACTGTCCCGCGCCATGAACTCGCGTGGCATTGTGACCGCGTCTGCGCTGAACAACGCTGCACGCACTCTCCCAGTTCGGGAACGGAGGGTGGGCAAGTGTATTGGCGTATGATTGCTGGAAAGAAGATTGCATACAAGGGTGATCTCTGATTCCCCATCTCTAAGAGGTGTGGATGCACGTTTAACGGGTCTGTTGAATTATCAACGGTTTCTCGTGATTATCTGCATGTCTGCCTCGTCTCCGAAGCTGCGTTGATGTCGCGCCTAGGTTCTGCCCTGTGAAACTGTGTGCGTGGCCGCTGCCTAATGGATCGTAATTCATGTAGCACAGCACAGCACAGCACCACCTCAATTTAACATCCCCGCTTCATCATCAGTCTCAAACTCGTCAGTATGATCACAACCTTGCTCAAGATTTCGCATCAAAATGTCTGGCATCGAAGCGTTCAGTCTTGTCTGTGGAATTTTCCAGGTCATTAGCTTCGCACATGAAACTATCACCCTCTGCAAAGCCATTTACCAGGGCGCCTCCCCAGACGAACACCTTCAAAAGAAAGCGGTCTCGCTAGCTGACGTGTCGGCCAATGTGCAGGCTCGTCAACAGGGCATGACGCTGCAAACCGCAGACGAGCGGAGCCTGGCCGACATTGCGCGTAAATGCAACATCGCCGCGCGTGCCTTACAGGATGAGGCTCGGTTCATCTCCAATCACCAGAAAAGCGGGAGTCTCGTTGCGACGATGCACGTGGCTGCTAAGACGAGCTGGAGAAAGAGACGCCTTGAAAGGCTATAAGTCCCTACGCGACTGCTAACAAACGCTCGACACATATTTGTTGGCACGAATCTGGTGAGTCCGCGCCAGTTCCTAATTATACATCGGGAACCTTGCAAGTAGGAGACGGAAAGAAGCCGAACTGCAAAACACCTCATCACCACTTGCACTGCGCGGAGACCTAACTTTGCATGGGATATTTCTATCGATGTATTATGCCAACGGATAGCTCGCTATCTGAGCTTCAATATGGCCCGTTTTCTGTGGTAGTATGCTTTAGTTTAGCTGCTTCATGGTGTTTTAGGGGGCAGCCTAGGTGTTTTGCAGTCCGGCCTTTTATCTTCCACTTGTCTTGGGACGTGTGTGTTCTTGCCACCATGGTACTGAAACTTGGCGATTAGCAAACAGAGCGACGCCGCTAAATTGCAACAGCGGCAAGATTTCGAGAAGCTCAGCAAAGACTTGCAGAACTTCGTATCGCAGTACGCCTCTGGCAACACGGGACTCTCGGATCTTGTTAGGAAGGAAGGATGAGTCCGTTACGAGCCATGTGACGACTGAGATGAAGAAGGTTGAGGACAGCATTGCACAGGGCGTATTGGACATTTGCGTTCATAGTGTGACTGAAAGGCAGCGCGAGCGACTGCTGCAGAGCCTTAGATTCCCAGCCATGAACGAGCGGCGAAATCATATCTTGGAGTCTTACGAGGAAACGTTCGGCTAGATCTTTGACTTAAATGCAGAGAGTCGCGGATTTGAGACACTTTGGGATGATTTTGGTGACTGGCTGAAGTCCGACAGCGACATTTACTGGATCAGCGGCAAGCCAGGGTCGGGAAAGAGCACGTTGGTCAAGTTCCTGATCGGTAATCCCGAAACCATGGCAAGGCTTCGCATTTGGAAACCGAAACCTGTCATTCTGTCTCACTTCTTCTGGAAGCCCGGAACGAACATGCAGAAAAACATTAAAGGCCTCCTAAGCTCAGTACTACACCAAGCTCTTTTAAAGGAAAAGCCTGCAGTAGACTCAATCCTCACCCGATACAGAGACCTGACAGACAAGGAGTCGCATACTGACTGGTCGGTGAGAGAGTTGAAATCACTATGCTTGGTCGTTCTTAGGAACTACCCCTCAGCAGTTTGCCTGTTCATCGACGGATTGGATGAAATTTGCGAAGAAGACGGAGTCCCCGATCTCATAGGAATTGTTAACGATATGAAAGCCCTCGAGGGTGTCAAAGTCTGCGTCGCTAGCCGGCCAGAGCCACGGCTCCAGACACGTCTTGGGAATTACCAAAATTTGAGACTTCAAGATTTCACACGAGACGACATGCGGCTTTATGCGAGCGAAAAGCTACAGCCGAGTTGGACGCCCAATTGTGGCTCGCTGGAAATGCGGGAGCATATCTTGGAAGAACTGGTGCGGAGAGCGGAAGGTGTCTTTCTTTGGCTCCATCTCGCGGTCCGGAGTATCATTGAGGGGCTAGAGAATGGCGACGATGGAGACGAACTTGAACAACGTCTTAATGCATTACCAAACACGCTGTCTAAGCTTTATGCTGATATATGGTCGAGAGCAACCGGGAACACGCCGCTATATCGCCACATGGCCGCTCGATACTTTAATCTGCTTATCAGCGCTTCCACATTTACTGAACGGTTCGGGCTAGAGCTGAAAGGCCATTGGTTCGGTGACGGTGTAACGGTATTTGATCTTGTTGCCGCCATGGAACCAACAGTCCAGCAAGTCTATCTAAAGGATCAGGCTGAAATGCCGGAGGAAGACCTAGGGAGTCTGATTACGAAAGTGCGAACGGCAGTTCTAGTACGGTGTGGAGGCCTGCTGGAAATTTCCTCATGTCCTACCTATTACGGGATGTACGTTCCAAGGGCGGACCTAGCCCACCTCGACGGCACAATACAGTTTATGCACAGGTCGGCTTACGACTTTCTGGCAGACACCGAAGAGGGTTTCCGCATTCGAGAGCACGATTCTTCTTCGCAAATTGAGCAGGATATCAAGTTGTTTAAGGCCTACCTGGTCCAAATACGAATCGGCATTACCGCGTGGATTGATAGTGGAAGAAATGTCTCCAGCGTTCTCCGGGTGTTGTCTCTGATCTGGGCGAGTGACGCGTCACCACATATAAAGGACGAGTTGTTCCGGACCTCTCAGAGGGTATATGAAGGGAGGTACTCGGAGGTTGATGAAAACCCAGTGGGAGAAATGAGACCTCATTTCTTTGCGATTGCCTTAGCATATCCCGCTTTGGTCGACTATGTTTATTCGCGAATAGCCGAAAGCCCAGAACCTCAGCAGCTGGCGACGTCAGTCCTGAGAGATCTCAATCACCAGTCTTTGGGTACAGGTACTACTTGCACAGCGATGCTGGGCCTGCTTGCTCTCGGTGCGGATCCTGATGTCAGAGAAAACCCGACAACTCGCTGTCCATACGAAGTCCACATGTATACGACGAAGTGGCTCAACTTTTTGCGGAAATTATGCCTTGACATGCTCCCTCAGAAGTCAAATCCAGGCTCAATCAAGTCGATTTACCCTGACACTGCGTCCAGTTTGAAAGCGGTAATCTCAGCTTTCTTAGGAACTGGCTTCGACGTCGAAGAGCGTACATGTTCTGTCCTGCGTCTTTGGATATATGTACGTGAGGATCGCCGAGGACCTTTGCATCACTTTCTCGTCCATCTCTTCGTGGAAACGAATGTGGCGTTCTTGCTGGACACTCTTTGCAAACTCATTATGGTAGCATCACCGGCGGAACAGGATCCGATGATTCCATACGCTCAACTGACTTGGATACGCGATCATAGTTCAGTGCATGTGCCATTTCTGATGGTGCGCTACCACCGTCTCACTTGGGGATACATCGATCGGGAGGATTCGAGCCACGATGAGGATTCGAGCCACGATGAGGATTCGAGCCACGATGAGGATTTGAACCGCGATGAGGATTCGAACCGCGATGAGGATTCGAGCCACGATAAGGATTCGAGCTACGATGAGGATTTGAACCGCGATAAGGATTCGAGCCACGATAAGGATTCGAACGACTACAAAAATTCGACCGAACTATATCGGGTTCTGGACGAGCAAACATGTTTAGATTTGGTTAGAGAATTCATCGCTCGGGGACTATGCAGGAAATGGGACACTGATGACGGGGAAACTCGGGAAGTATCCCAAGAGTGGTGTCGCAAAGAAGCTGATTTCATCAGACTGAAAAGGAAGATGTGGGGCAATATCCGAGACGGATCTAGTGACTATATCTGCGAGCCAGCAGACCTACGTCGAGCTGCCCATGAATTGGAGTTTATGGACCCATTTGATCGGTGGATACCATACGATCATGGATTATGTCACCTAAGGCATCTCAGAGATCGCCGGTCTTGACTTGTGACTCGGAGGGACTGGCAGCAAAAGACGAAAAGGGACATTGGAAACTCAGAAGGTTATTCTTAAAATGCCACATGCCCCTAAAATGTCTCACGCGTTACATCTCTTCTTAACAATATGTGGTTTTCGAGGGAGTGTGGGCCGTCATTCAGTTTCAAGCACGTCTTTTCTTTTTATGAGAGAGCAATAGTTGGCTACCTACCTGCAGTTAAGCATTTCTTTCAGACGTAATAAGAATATGTAACTTGAACCACGCACACACGATTGGAAAAGCAGATATGGCAAGGTGGGGATTGAAATGTTCGAAATGAAATAAATACAAAATGAAAGAGAGGAAAGAGTTAAAAGAACCGCAAAAAAAATTGGGCTTCAGCTCTAGGTTGGGTAAGAAACAGAAGGACAAGGAGTCTCGGCTTGACTCGTAGGAATTTGCAGAGACTTCTACCGTGCTCACAGCCGTTACTGGCTGTTCATGTAGATACGGACCTCTGAGTCTATGTCAGGGGTTTAGTACCGCGCCTATATCGTCCTAAGTCATGGAACGAATCAATACATAGTCAGATTTATCTCCGTGAACTCGAGATGAGGTAAAGACAAGTGGGATAGGGGTTTCATACAAGCATTGTGTGTCCAGTCTCGAGACCGCCTTAGGCACCTGGACGCCGACGGTGCACTCAGAACTGTGACCGACAAGGATGATTCGTTCTGGGGGCTGAAAGGTGCAAGGCACAACTTTGGCATCGTCACTTCCGTCACGTCGAAGATCTACGATGTCAACCAGAAGAGCTGGGCCATCGTAACACTCATCTTTCGCGGCGAAAAGGTCGAGGCTATCTACGCTGCCGCGAATGAGTACCTAACCAAGAACGGGATGCAGCCGGTGGATACTGGTACAACGACCCCAGCACTAACCCAAACGGGCCGGTCATTGGGTTTTACATCATTCAAGAAGGCGCCACTTCTGTCGATCAGATATAGACACAGTCCTTCCATGACATTGGAAAAGAAGCTCCGCCTGTAACGAACATCCAACCCAGTACAACCACGAACGGCGAAGTAGTTAGACACACGGTAAGAATACTGGGTGTACTTGTGTGGGCTAGCTACGCCAGAACTGTGGTTGCGTTCGTGATTGCGTGGGGCGACGAATAGAAAGACCCAAATCTAGTTCTTGGCACAGTCGTGTTTCATGTTCAACACCAGTGCCCAGAGCTTTGAGTAGGGTCCATCATCCAGGATACCTAAGGTAGGTACCAAGTAATCAAAGGACCCCCATTACCGCCATGTGACTTAGGCACTCATGCCAGTCGTCGCCGAGTTCAACGTTTCTTTGAAGTGCGCAACTGACGTGATACCACTCATTCTACTCGGCCGATGAGTTCAACCGATAGGTTTCCCGAGAACAAAAATAGAACTCTTGGTCACTGGTATTATAAAGCTCTCTGCATCTCGTTTCGATGCAGAAGCATGCCCGAATGCGGGGTGCAGGAAAAGGTATGTAATGCAGAACAACTGCCGACTATTTGAGCCAGCACACAAGTTCTCATGGGACGTGCCATGATGCTATATAATATCCATGGGCATCTGGGTAAAGCAGGTCGGCGAAGACGCCATTTTCTTATAGGTGTTTCTCCCGTAGAAGGTGCGCCCATGAGGCTTCTCCAGATTTAGCCGCCTTTGCTGCCTACCATCCGACGGCAGCCGATTCGCCACCGTTGAATTTTCTCCCTGTCACGGGCTGTCACCGGGCGGAGATTAAAAATCCGGGGAAGTCTTGGCGTGTCCTAGATTTGCCATTGTATTTGGGTTCGCTTGCAGGCCGTCTCTGACCTATCGGCACAATTGCATGGACGAGAAACACGCATGGCTAAGATGTCCATCTTATGAGATGAATAGACGACCCGGATATTAACATGTGTCAACACAGACGGTAAACCTGCTTTCGATTGGTGTTAGCCGGAAGCAAGAGACGAGCGAGAAGGTCAGGCAGGAATGGAAATAGAAAAAGGGAATAAGAACTAAAAGACTGCTCTGTTCATAGCCTAAGGTGTTCTTCTCTTGGACCTCTTATTGATGCGTTCCCTTCTCTCTGCAGTTCTCCTGTTACTGCTGTGACACTGCGCCGCGGAATTAGATCTGCGAAGATGGGGTTCAAGACACTTCTTCTGCTGGCAGCGCCTCTGGCTCTTGCCCACCCAGGCCACAAGGAGGAGGTGTACCACCATCCCCTGGAGCGCCGCGACCTCAACCACTGCGAGAAGAGCTTCTCGGAACCAGAGTTCATCGAGAGGACGGTCGAGATCCATGGCCGCGAGTTTGCTCGGCTCCGAAGGGAGCTCGGTCTCGAGACTGGGGCGTACGTCGAATGACCGTTGTTGCCGTGGCTGATACTAACTTTTGTTCGAACAGCCCGAAGCTGCGCCCGCGAGACTACATCTCCGTTTCCAAGATCGACCACAAGAGCAGCAAGGCCGTGTCCAAAACCATGGACCTCAGCACGCTATTCTCCGACGCCGGTGCTTGCATCCTCATGCCTGCCGTTGACCAGGGCCCCCTCTGTAGGCCTCCTTCTACCATCTCTTTTGTATCCCCACCAATTAATGCCATGTATGATGCAGACGTAAAGGGAGAGCAGGTCCGAAAAGACATCACTGAAGGCGAAGCCGGCATCAAAATGACCCTGGCCATCCAGGTGGTCGACTACAAGACCTGCAAGACCGTGCCGAACGCATATGTCGACATCTGGTCGTCCAACTCCACCGTGCGGCCCCTTGCCCCTTGCCCCTTGCCCCTTTCAGGGTCCATTAACAACAGATATGTGTGCAGGGCATGTATGTCGGAGTCCAAGGCTACCCAGGGATGGGCGACCCGAACGACGCGTCCATCCTTAAGGGCACTGCGCTTCGCGGGATCCAAGCGACGGATGACCACGGTATTGCGTCCTTCGATAGCCTCCTGCCGGGACATTACGCGGGTCGGGCCACGCACATCCATGGTACTTCCTGCCCCCTCCCTCCCCCTCCCCCTTCCCCCCGCCCACCGCAACCCTGTCGGCTGATAATATTGTCTGTGTAGCGATTGTGTATCTAGGAGCGACGAAGCAGCCAAACAACACCATCACCGGCGGCCGCGCGGCGCACGTGGGGCAGCTGTATTTCGACCAGCCCTTTCTAACCGCGGTGAACCAGCTTACGCCGTACAACAGCAACACGATGGCCATCACGCAGAACACTGCCGACTTTCTGTTCATGCAGGGCGCCAACGGGGACGACCCGATCGTGCGCTACGCCCTCGTCGGAAATACCCTATCGGACGGCGTCTTTGCCTGGATCAGGTTCGGCATCAACCAGAATGCCAACAAGGCCGTCAGTCCTGCAGCATTCATGGGCCCCAACGGCGGGGTCATGAATCCCAACGGCCCCGTGGCGCAGATGCAGAAGGGTGGGTTCGGCTTTGGAGGTGGTAGTGGATTCGGCATGCCCGCTGGGACTCGGGCCGCTGCGGGCGGGTCTACTACTGGAGCCAGGGAGCCCGCGACTGAAGAAGCTCGGTCGGAGGAGGATGTTGAGTAGATGGGCAGATGATCAAGTGAGGGAAGAGAGAGTTTTGCGTCCTGTTTCTGTGGGTACTATGGTGCTTAGGAAACGCGGTTTGCTGCGCATGGCCGTTTGCGTGTGTATCACTCGTCCTTGCTGATGAGTCACCGCGCGTTGGTCAGTTCTCGGACAGAAATAGCAGAGTATTACGATTTGAAAATAGCAACTATCACATGAACACTACCCACCCTCCTATTATGATGTTCCCAAGTTTTGGATGACCGCAGAGGAAAGTGACTGTTGATGAGGAGCATACTGTCATACTGTCCCTTACCACTATGCTCGAAGGCAGTCGCCTAGCATTCTTGCGCACCTCACAGAAGCCAAATAGAACCATGACGAAACTTATGGAATGAACTTTTCCCTGGAACAAACAATTACAAGGGGTTAAGACAGGAAATAAATCTCCCAAGATACGTGGCAAACTGCACATGTTCATAGGTAGTCTTCTCATTTCTGCTTCAAGACACCACTCGGGCCATTCTCCCTGCCCCACTTCCTGACCTTGGTATCCATCTCCCAGCGGATAAAAATCATGACAATCAACGTCAGCCATCCCAGCAGCGTGTCCGCCAACCCCTTCCAGAACCCGCCGCGAATCGCTCCTCCCATGACGCTCGTCATGACCAGTCTAATAATCGTCGACGTGGCCACGAGCTCATGACCCGCCTCCAAACCCTTAATAGCGCGCCTGGCACATTCGTCAGGCTGGAGGATCTGATCACCCTCCTCAAGGGACTTGGTCAGATCCGTCTTGACGCGGTTTTCGTCCTCCAGGGACTGGGTCGGCATGGTGGCCGGGAAGACGGTATGCACGCGGACGCGGGGCGCCGACGGATGAGCGCCCGCGTAGAGGTTCATCTCTTGCGACAACGAGTCTGACAGGGCGCGAATGGCGGCTTTGGAAGGCGTGTAGGGCGTGAACCCCGCAAAGCCGTAAAACGCAACGAACGAAGCGGTGAAGACGAGGTGTCTAGCGGGTTGGGCCTTCCTCGCCGCCATTGCTCCGGACTGCTGTTTATCATCTCGCAGCGGGCGCAGCCACGCGTTCAATATCGCATGCGCCATGTAGACGCACGAAAAGTAGTTGCTATCCATCATGGTCTGGAACTGGTCCAGCGGCGTGTCGATGAACAGCGAGGGGTGGGCGCTGCCGCTGCAGCACCAGACCACGTCCGGCGGCGAGTTGTCGTTCCATGCGGTAGCCTCGGCCACCACGCGGGCGCATTCTGCGGAGGTGGTCACGTCCGCGCTGATGGAATGGAAGCGCTGGCTGTCGGGGGAGCGGGCGCCTTTCTGCAACTCTGTCAATCGGTGTCCAATACTCTATTTGACGGAGCGTCACGTGGTTGGGTAGAGGTAGGTGGAGCGTGCTTACCTTGATAAACTCGACGCCCTCCTCCAGCTTGGCGACATCACGAGCGACGATGATGACGTTAGCACCCTTTCCCGCGAGCTGGCGCGCCGCGTTCAGGCCCAGACCGCCGGAGCCACCGGTTATGAGTACCGTCTAGATGTGGGGAGAGCGTCAGATTGGTTTACTACAGCAGAAAGGGGGAAGAAATGAGGTGGAGGGGGACCCATACACGACCATCGACGGGAAACTCATTCTTCGACCACGCCGAACCCATTTTCCAATTGGAAAAAAACCTTACAGGGCGCTCAGCTTATTGTTGTGAGAGTAAAGCACTTCGCATTCAAAACGATTCGGTAGCCACCGCCACAATCTCAACGGCAATGCTCGGCATGGATATCGCGTTCAGGAACACATGTCAAATCGAACGGTCGCGCAGTCCCGCGCGCTACTGCGTCCGTCCAGTGCCGTTCCCCTGCGGCTGTTGGCTGTTGTTGGACCGGGAATTGCAAGTTGCAGGGATTCCGTGAGAACCCCCCCATCTCGATGGCAGCCTTGGTCTAAGCTTTCACATCCGTCACTTTACCTGTTGGAATTCACCCTGCGTTTCGCGTGCTGAAATGCGACTGTGATAATAAAGCGGTCTTTCGCTCGCAATCTTCACCGCCGACGGGAGAATTGATCTTCAATGTACGGAAGAATCCTGTTTTGTGTTCCTCCGGTTTTGCGATCCTTTCCGAGCGGACAACGTGCAGGCTGACCTCCATCACATTAATCTGCCGATAAGCGTCCCAGCAGAAGAAGGACGTGAAGGATTGCTGTTGCAAGCGAATGCCACCCATCGGCGCCTGCGCTTCGCTCCCAAGCCACACGTGTGACGTGTGTCGCAGAAGTCTGCAGAGATGGGTTACAACGGGCAGTCGGTTCTTGGGGGCTAAGTAACGGTGCGATGGTAATTGACTGCCATCTTCAACCAATTTTAGAATAGTACTCCCTCTCCGTGTGGCTTGATTGGTGCGGTGCATTATTTGACAGCTCCATTTCGCCGATGAAGGAGTGCATTTGTTCGCGCCAGGCACCGACATGGCTTCCCACACCCATGGATGGCAGCGAGCGTGTCTTTCCGACCGGTCGGTTTCCTCCTTCTTGCGGAGTGGCTTGGAGGAATAAATCTAATCTGATGGCCCCGACTTTTTTTCCTGTAAGGGACGAGTGTTCATTTTGCCTCTTTTCGGTCATGTCGGATCGTTTAGCAGACTGTGCGTACTTTAGTATGTACGGATGAGCCGCCGCCGCCGAAAATGTCCAACAGCACGGCAGCCGGTGGTGGTGATGCGGGAGTGGCGCCGACGAGTTCCGGCGGCGACGGCGGCGACGCCACAATCGGTGTTAGCGGCGCGGTTATCGCCCTCGCCGTCGTCAGCGTGGCTCTACGCTTCTACACGCGCATTTTCACTCGCCAGGGCCTCAAATGGGACGATTGGTTGATCTTTGTCGCCGTCGTCGCCACGCTGGCCACCGCGGTGCTGCTTCTTTGGGGTACGAACAAGGTTACCGGAAATCTGAACTCGGCTTGTGCTAATTGCACACAGGCAACGCGGTCGACCCGAACGGGACATGGGTCTCGGAAAACACCAACCCTGCGTACAATTACACCCCGCAAGACATCTTCTACCTCAAGCTCGCGTTTGCGACGTCGGTGCTGTACTTCACCATCGCGGCCACGACCAAGCTTGGCATCCTGGCCATGTACAACCGCATATTCTACATCAGCGACGCATTCCGATACCAGCTGTGGGCGGCAAGCTTCTTGGTCGCCGGCTTCTGGATCGCATGCACCGTCGCCACGCTCACGAACTGCATTCCTCTGGAGTGGAGCTGGATCAACAGCTACGCGGACCCCAGATATTGTTTCAACTACAATATCTTCTGGATGGCCGCGGGCGCCTGCGAGATTGTACTCGATGTACTGATTCTCACGCTTCCGATTAGTGTGGTGCTGAGGATGAGGTTGTCGATGCGGGACAAGTTGACTGTTGCCGGCATCTTCCTCCTCGGTGGGTTGCAAGTGTGCCCCGGACTCGCCATCGACCAACATGCAGAACCTCGAGCTGACTCTTGTGCTTCCATTCAGCGTCATCATCACCGGCCTGGTCAAGGTCATCCTAGGCTATCCGCCGGGGAGCCGAGTCCCCTCATACGCCAATACCGAGGTGTGGGCGACGGTGCACACCGGCATGTCGATCGTATGCGCCTGTCTGCCCATCTTCAAGCCGCTTCTTTTCCGGATCAAAAGATCGTCGTTCATGATCAGGCTGTCAGAGCTTTTTGGCCTCCAAAGCCGGTCGTCCATCAGGAGTTCTCCGCGGTCTGGGCTGTTTCACTTTGGCAGTCTGAAATGGAGTAGCAATGGAAGCCGTAGCACTAGAGCAGCGAGTGCTCACGGTCATCACCACGACGCTGGGGAGACTAACATGGGAGGCGATCTAGCCTTGCAGTCGCTGGAGCCCATTTGCTCTCCCACAGTGAGACACATCCTCGATCAACCGGTTGAACCCGACGAAAGGCTGACACGAAATTTGGCCCCGGGTGACCTCGAAGCGCAGCTTTCGGAGGGGAAGACGGCCGGGATTGTTTCAGAGCTACCCCGATTGGAAACGATAGAGGACAGCGACTTGTACCGCGGTATACAGCAAGAATTACTGGAGCGCGGCGTACTTGCGGACCGTTTGTTACGGGTCATACAGTAACGAGTAACGACATGATGATAATTAATGATACCAAGAGATACCACGTACATATAAGAATTTCATATCTTTCAATCTTCGTCTGCTTCGCCGATGCACACGCCTTGGTTTCTATAGATGCCAGTGCACGTTGAGCCATAGCGATGATGTAGCAGTTCCAACATTACTAGAGAGAATGGTGCAAACTGTCAAGAGAAAGAATAGTAGCTATTTAAGCGAGTATGCATGACTGGAATTGTGGGCTGCCCTCGTAGAAAATCGGCAGCTTGAGCGGATACTCATTAGGACGTAGCCTGCCATTAATTGTGCTTCAAGGTTGATCGAACTCTTGGGCTCAACGTCTTTCTAGACACTGTGTACGTGTATAGTCGCGTTAGGAAGGCATACAATACCATCGGTCGCACTGGAAATGCGAAGAATATGCATTGCTGGGGCTCAACATCTCCTCGTCCGAGCCATCAGGAGTCAAAAGATCAGGATGCTTCCGGATTCGGTCGCTATTCGCCAAAGACACATAAAATACAAAGCCTGAGACCCAGGATATTTCAAGCATCTGCGCGCGCTACCTAGAATCGAAGTCCATGAAACATTCTCGGACTTCGTTTCTAGAAGCGATCAAGTTTTGGTGTCTACACTAGATACGGTACTTACGCGTCCTTCAGTCCAAAGAGGGTCTGCTCGTCCGGGCCGACGAATGGAAAAGCGTTGACCGACTTGTTGCCGGTGATGTGATTGGCTGACAGCTGTACTGTACGTCTTTTGTTTCTCCAGCACTGGAAAACCAGGTGAGCGACTGCGTCACTTCTAAGCCCCTTCATTTGGTTGGTCGAGCGGGACTACCGCCCACAACCCGAAACACAGTGCGTGGCCCTCAAAGTGGAAACTCGATCATGAACCCACCGCAGCGGCTCTGGATTCTGGAGATACCCGATTTTCTGTTTGGATCGTCCTTCATCTTATCTAAAACATCTGATACCAGGGTGGTAACCTTATTATGTACGTACGGACCGCATTACGTGTGCGCGCTAGGGCTGCACTGAGGCAGGACAAGACGATAAGCCTGGGTGTTCCCGTTCCTTGGATTGCTTAGCTACCAGGCAGTTGCAAACTCCACAAATGGCAGGACAGCCTCGGATCGGATCTGGTATGCAGGTGCTTCAACAGATGTTGTCAGTGAAAATGGCCAGCAAAGGGTTGGTCTGTCCGCGTCAGCGCCAAGACATGTCTCGGTCGTTGGTGACGATGCGCGATCAACAGCCTCACTGCACTCTGTCGGCTCACTGATGGCCATAATACTACACACAGGATACATGGTATATATAGACGTCAAGAATAATCATGGCGAAGAGAGGAGCACCAGTGCTCGACACCGGCAGACATTCGTTTCGACCACCTGTGTTCCTCTACTATCCAGTTCTTTTGTAATCAAGATGCGTCTCACAGCAGCTCTCGTCTCCGCCCTCTTGGGTATGGTAGCCGCTCACCCGGGTGAAGAGCACCACCACGAGGAAGACCACCTCCTTCTCGCCCGTCGAGAGCACCACATCAACGCGGCTCGAGGGCTGAGTGCATGCCAAAGCAAGCGTTCCTTCCGCGAGCTTCAGGCACGAGCCCACACTCGTCGCGCCGAGACGGTCAACCTCCACCGCCGGAACATCGAGGCCCTCAAGGCGAAACGCGAGATCGATGCGTCTGGCACCGGGCACAACCTGACTGACTCCCGCGCCGACATTGGCTCGGCCGGAAGCTCGGCCGACGAAGCCACCGTCTTTGGCGACTCCCACACCTGCATCCTCAACCCTGAAGGCGAGACCGGCCCTTACTACGTCAAGGGCGAGCTGATTCGTTCTGCTTTGCGGGAGGACCAACCCGGTGTGCCGATCGTCCTCGACGGACAGTTCATCGACGTCGAGACCTGCGAGCCGATCCAGGGTTTGTTCTGGGATATCTGGAACTGCAACGCCACTGGAGTTTACTCTGGTCTGGTGGCCAACGGAAACGGGAACACGAATGACGCCTCCAACCTGGACGCTACCTTCCTCAGGGGCATCCAGGAGACGGACGCCGATGGTGTGGTTCAGTTCCTGTCAGTGTTCCCTGGGCACTACTCCGGGCGAACCACCCACCATCACATGGTAAAAGCCCCCATCATACTCTCGCTCCGGATGCCACTGACAAGTGGAAAGGTCGCATGGCTGAACGCAGAAATCCTGCCCAACAACACCCTAACCTCCGGCACCGCTGCGCACATCGGACAGGTGTTCTGGGACCAGGACCTGATCGATGCAGTGGAGGCTACCTACCCGTACAACACCAACACAGTCGCCCTCACCAAGAATGCAGAGGATCGGGTGGTGGCTGATGAGACGAGCGGTAGTTCAGACCCGTTCTTCAACTACGTCTACCTCGGATCCGACCTGTCAGACGGTATTTTCGGATGGATCACGATTGGCATCAACACCAGCGCTGCATATTCGCCCAACTACAGCTTCGAGTACACCAAAGAAGGCGGCGTTGCGCTTGCGGAGACCGTCGGATCTGACAACGTCGATGGTGGAGCGCCAGGTGGTGCCATGAACGGCACCGCACCGACCTTTGGCAACGGCACTGCTGCTGCATCGGGGGCGGCTGCTGGTACTGGATCGACGACTAGCACCGGCGCAACGTCCAGCTCGACGGTTGTTGTGGTATCCAAGGCATCGCGCGGTTATGAGTACGTTCCACCCTCACCCATTTGTAAGGTGAGATACTGACGTGATCGCAGGACAACTCTTCCGGCTCTCGCTTCCACCGCCGTGTGCGCGCTCCTCGGCCTGTCCGGACTGATTGCTGGTCGCGCGTGGTTGCGCAACTAAGCGGTCTTGATTAGCTGCTGCTCATTTGGGATAAACGTGTATATATTGAAGTAGAGTTGGCGCATGGTGCGCATGTATATAGATTGGACTTGGCGAGATGTCAACATCGACCATGCCAGGTGACTCCAGACATGGAATCTTGCGATAATTTTCGAGCTGGAGACGCGTCATCCAAAGACAACGCACGTAGCGAATAAATTAGCCTGCAAAAATCGACAGATATGTTCAATTCTATGAGCCGCGCCGAAAGATCGAGCTTGATCGAAACCCAGGCTACCAGATATCGTTGAGCCACGCCGGCGAATGCGTAGGTGCGGGCTGTCGTTGGCCCGATGCAAGCCACACACATAACCGCTGAATCGAGGGCGGTTGAGTCGCACCGGCTTCGCATTCGAACGGTGTGGGGCAACGGTCTGCGAATGGCGCTGTGGTGTGACCCTGCAAACTGCTTGACTGCCAAGATCGCTCGGCGGGGTGAGATGGCTTTTCCGATGGCCCAAGCTCCCGGCGTAACATCACGCCGTCCTTCCTGCCGTGCACCTAGACCAACCCGATCCGTTTCAGCGCACCATGTCACCACCTTTAGAAGGCCTAACTGTGAAGCCGACTACAGTCTCGTGGCTATCCGATTGCGAGCAACGACAGCATGACGCCGCGCGGTGTCAGACACGGCCAGATGGCCATCTTCTCGAACGATGATAAAAGCAGCTCGAACTCTCGTGAAGTTGGAGTTGTGGTTCAAACAACCGCACACAACATCAACAGAGTTACTCAAAGCCCGTAAAATCCAACATAACAGCTCATAGGGATACACCTTTCACCTTATACGCCCACACCACACCCAAACACCAAGCACCTAATCCTGAGCAATGGCAACAACAATCCGCAAAGCCCTGATCTCCTCCTTTTCCACCCATGACGATGTAACCACCATAAGCGTCGTCTCCGCTCCGCTCCCTGCTCCCGGGAAGAAACATGTCCAAGTCCGCGTGTCATACGCCGGCTTCAGCGGAGCAGACATCAACATGCGAATGGGCATCTATCCAATGCAGCGCAAGGCCCCTCTCACCCCTGGGTACTGCATGGTTGGTCGCGTAGCTGCCATCGGCCCCAGTTGCACCCCGCAATATCGCGTTGGGGACATGGTGGCGGCAGTGACTACCTACGATGCCCAGGCCGAACTGATCAACGTTGATGAATCCCTCCTCATCCCCGTCCCCCAGGAACTCGCAGTCCGCGATGACCTCGTCCAGCAAACCGCAGCGTTGGTGCTAGACTGGAACACGGCCTACGGCATGGTCTCTCACGCCACTGACGTCCAGTCCGGGCAGTCTGTGTTCGTGCACGGGCTGAGCGGTGCGGTTGGGCAGGGACTGATGACTCTCTGCTTACTCCGCGGCGCAAGAGTGTATGGCACCGCGTCTAAACGGAACCATCAGACCCTGTTGGATGCCGGGTGTGCGGGGGTGTTTGAGTACAGGAACAAAGGCTGGGTCCAAGCAATGAAGGAGCTCGGTGGTGCGGACGCGGTGTTTGACCCCCTCGGTTTCGAAAGCTGGGACGAGTCCTTCTCCATCCTGAGCGGCAAGGGGATACTGGTCGGCTACGGCGGGAATCAAGCTGTGCTGAGTGGCGGAGAGGAGAAGCCGCGGAGCCCGCTCCCGCACATTGCCAAGCTCCTTGCCAAGGGGGCTTCGCCGTTCTGTGGCAAGAGGACGAGCTTTTACTACATCAAACCTGGCACCTCCACCTGCGCTGCGGATCTGCAAGCGTGCATGGGGTTGCTCAAGAAGGGCAAGATACAAGTGCCCATCAAAGCTGTCTGGGAGCTGAACACGGAGGGTATCAGGGACGCACATAGAAGCTGGGGGAAGATTGAGGGCATGGGGTCTTTGCTTATTCGTGTTGGTGCTGACGGGGTTTAAGTCGCGGAGTGCTTTCTGGGTTTCTCAAAGGGCGTTAATACATCGACTATTAAATAGACTCTCGTGTGTTCAAGTTACCCCCCCTGACTTTTTCATATGATGGTCCTCAAGCTTGGAGTAGTAGCCCTGCGCTTAGCCTTGCACCCAGCACCATCCCCAGATCCGCCCCTGGCAGTAGTCATGTTCTTAAACACGTCAATAATTCCGTCATAGGCAGGATGTTTGGAGAAGTCCTCGTTCCAAAGCAGTGCCGCGCCTTGGCCCGGGAATGTAGCGGGGACCCAGCTGAACGGGTCGTAGAAATCCCAGATCGTAATCCCCACGCAGGCTTCGACCTGCACACAGGCAGCTGCCACCTAATATTTATGTATCAGCACACACACACCCCTTTTCATCATTCGTGTTGGTAATTGGGACTTACGTTTCGGTATGCCTCCTTCTGCCATTGCAAACTGGTATCGTTCACTGGCGTCGGGATGCGCACGTCCAATTCCGTGAACGCAACTTCTGACACTCCAAGCTCTTCGCTGAACTGCTTCATGGTCTGCACATGCTCATCTACGGTCGGATGAGAGTCGGCGTGGAGGTGCGCTTGCATGCCCACTCCATCAATTCGAATTCCTGCGTCCTTGAGCATCTTGATGATCCGCTTCGCGCCAGCTGTCTTGGCAGAGGCAGGTCTCTCAATGCCGTAGTCATTGTAATACAGCTTGGCATCAGGGTCGACGTGTGATGCAACCGTAAAGGCCAGCTTGATATATTCCTCGCCCAAGATTTTGTAAAACAGCGACTTGCGATACGTGCCATCTTCGTCAAGCGCTTCGTTCACGACGTCCCATGCGTAACATCGCCCCTTCCAGTGGCCCGCTACGTTGGCTATGTGTCGGGTTATGGCAGCACGCAACGTGTCGGGAGTCCAGACGGTGGTGTTGGCTTCCACCCAGGGAGCGAGCTGGTTGTGCCAGACTAACGCATGGCAGCGGAGCAGCTTGTTGGTGTTCCTTGCGATAGTGGCTACAATCTCGCCCTCGGTGTAGTTGAAGACGCCGGGCTCGGGCTCTGTGAAAAGCCACTTCATCCCGTTGGTAGGGGTGGTTTGGCCGAACTCCTTGGGGTCGTTGAGAATCGTGTCATATTTGGAGTAAGCTGCCTCATAGCCTGCTCGCTCACGCTGACCGGGTGAATCGGTGGCCGCGCCAAAGTACTTCAGGCCTACTTTCTTGGCGTAGTCATTTAGCTGGCATGACGCCAGCGGCAGAAGTGCAGCGAGTGAGAGGATGAACGAGCGCATGTTAAAACGAGTGAAAAGGGGAGACCGGTCAAGAGAAAGAGATGAAACAAACACGACCGGGAGGGAGGGTCTCAGTAGCTATAAGCGGTCGCGTCCCGGGTCCATGGAACGCGAGGGGGAGATCACATATTAGCCATGGATCCAAGTCGACGTGTCCCCGCTCGCAACTGGAAATCCAGGGCAAGTGAACAATGAGTTACCGTCGTGGCTATTTTCTTTGAGCCGGAGAACAAATCTTGTTGGGCCAGTGCCCTGGTTCCCGGCGCCGGCGGAGATCCCCCAGACTCAATTGACAAATATGACAATTGGCCCATCGCCATATTATTTGATCATTTTCACATGGTAAGCGAGCTTTGTGTTAGATATGTTGTAATAATCCCGTGTTATGTACCTAATATTGTCCTTCGCGAAGACGCATTGGGACGCGCTTGGTCGGTAAAATGGAGTGGACCTTCAGCCGAACCAAGATGCAGACCGGAGAACAATGTGTTTGCAGTTTTCGGGAGTGACCCAACAAGCGTAACACTGCACATCAGATTACGTATCCTTCTTAGCTTCAATTTGCTGCGTAATACCCGTCGCTGAGTTGGAACGCCGCCCGGCTAAAGTGTGCTTTCGCCACAGTCAAAGTTATGGCCGAACAGTGAACCTAGCACGTAACTTGAAACGCATCTTTTCCGAAAGACTTTGCGACTCTTTCAGTTACGCTGTAGCAATGCCATTGAATTCGATGGGTGCTTATCTAGTTGAAAAGGTGGTAGACAACTCGCTATTCTCGATTGCTAATTGTCATGTGGTTTAAACAAGGAAATAATGCAGTTTGATCGATGTGCCAGGCAAAACAACTATTCGGTGCTCAATATATACTAAGAAAGCTCTCGTGTTACCAAGCCGCTAACTTTGCAAGTCTGATATCTTGGCTTTCTGCTTGGGCTACACGGTGGAGAATTATCCATGTTAGAATGAAGTTGGCGGATGTAAGGACACGGCCTAATCAGCTGAGGCTTAAATCTTTATTTCGGTCTTCCTTATCTCAGAAGTAGCTTAGAATTATTAGTCGAGCAGGCTACCTTCTTACTTGAGTTCAAGGCTCGGTACTACCCACTGCCCTTCCGTTCTTTGGAGTTCAAGACGGCAAGGTGTCACGTGCGTTTGCTTGCAACCACATGTCGTCTAGTATGATGACGGAGTAGTGTGACATGTCAACTTCTTGTTATAGCAAAAGCGATTGAGCCCAGCAATTCTTTGCGCTGATGGCGTAAAATGGAAATGTGGCGGTTTAAGACGTCTGACTAGCAAGCCGACTACTTGAGCTTGGCTAACATGAGGACATGTATTTGTTCTCTCTATTGCAGGTAGTAGGCGCGTCGCCCGCGCAACGTTGTCTGTCATTTCTCATCGATGTGTTCATTACTCTTTCATCTTTTGAACTTCACTCCTCTGCTCTTGCATCTTTCCGTACAAGTTCACTGCCATGTCATCTTTCGTAGAACAAAGGAATGCGCATTTCATCACAAAGTATCTCACCCACCTTCTCTCTCTATGACGTGAGGTAATAAGCGAAGAGCGAACGCGCTTGCGAAGCTTGGTAGTTACTTGGTCGGGGGAATTGAGCCCACTCCTTGATCACTCGCATCCTGCATGACGTAGTAACACTCTGCCCTGCCACATTGATCAGCCCAGCCTCCAGTCACTGTTCACACATGATTGGCCCCTACAGCAGGCAGAAGTTACCCTTACAAACGCCAGCCATTAGCTCCTTGATGCATGTTGCCATTAACGAATGCACTTTCCATTTCGAGCCCCCACACAGAAGATATGCCCTGTTCTGCCCACGCAGCCACCCCGACATTGGCGGTCTTGGCGTGCAGGCGCCCCAGATACTTGGCAGGGTTTCCCCTTAGCGGCAGCGACCGCGGAAGCCGGGCCGGCAGATAAGCTTTGCTGAATGTACGGAGTAGTTCGATAAGGGTTCTTGTCCTGGGATTTATAGTGTGCCCCATGCCACCATGAAAACCCGACGTGCATTTTGTGTTTTCGTCTTGCGTTTCTCGTGCATGAAAATTTCCGTAGCTAAACCTAGACTTAGGGCAGAGGGTGACGGTGACGAAACACAAAATGCACAGGACTGAAGACGCATGCGCCATTGCCGGGTAGATGCGGTTGCGGTATTATCGTCGCTACCTCACTGCAGAAGGGAGAGGTGCCTCGGGATTACCATTTAGGTTTCCCTGACAAGCTGATTCCCGCTTCTAGTGTTGATGGGATCTCTGACAGAACCATATGATCGAAATTTTATGTAAAAACGGGGGTTTGACCAATCACTCTTTTTCGCCGTCACCGCTTCAACCAGTCGCATTTTGCGATTTATGAGCTCCTCACTGCATCAAGACCCAGGATTCTGGCCTAGGTAGTGGAGTGAAGCCCCTGCATTTCAGTCTTGGTGGGCGATCCCCAAGTTTGGGGCTTGCTCGCGCTAGTGAAGTCTTGGCTTCTCTTAGCAGATGTACCTGTAGAGCCGCGTTGGAGCGCATCGAATCATGGGTAACTTCAATATCTTGTTCCAACGTCCATAAATATCGGCCGACGTTACAAGTTCCATTCGGCGAAATTGCGTTCCCCACGACACTTTGCAAAGAGCGTGCCTAGGGCCAGCGGTTAGCGGACACACCGCCGTTAGGTGACGGGTCAGAAAAGAAAATCTGCTCGTGGCGGGAAATCGCTCATACTGAACAATCGCCGCCAAAGTGGCCATGTTAGGCGGCTCAAAGTGTGAGGGCTCCAAATCTCGGCCGTCCTGTACCTTGTAAACCTCTCTGCAGCCTGCTGAATTGAGCCAATATGCCACTGGTGCAATGTCACCGCGATAATACCGCCTCGGAGCTAGCCATGCGCTTGGTTTAGACCGTTCGAAAATTTCTCGGATTACCCCAGCAATCCACGTGCGTCGCACCTGCTCTGACGCGAGCGCGCAGTAGTGAATGGGAAAGCTCGTGCGCACCGCGCCTGTTGTTGCATGCGAACTTGTTTAGTGGTGAATTGAGGTTTGATGTTGCCCCTCCATGGCCTCCTGCCGCCTCCACCCCCGATCTCGCGGCAGGAGCTACCGAGGGTGGTCCAGAACCCAGTCGCCCAGAAACGGCCAGTTATATTCGAACAATTAGGTTGGATTGTGCCTGCCATCACATGTTGTTGAGGTATTTCTGTGGGAGCTCTAAATACCAGTGCCGGGCTGCTGCTCCCCCCAACAACTGAAATCCGAACACTTACCAACTTCACAAAAATTCTATCACTGCATTCTCGTCGCCTTGATCTCAGTAGGAGAGTGAGCCAAGAAGCTCGTCTCTTGGGCAGGTCCAGATCAGGGCCAAGCACCTTAATTCTCTATCACATCTTCCCAACTCTCTTCTGACGCGTCATGGACCCTGAAAAAAACCCAGAAAACGACAATGGCGAGAAAGGAAAAGGTCCAGATGGCTCAAACGCTCCTGCGGGCGGCGACCAGAGGATTCAGTTCGCGCCGACGGTGAGACCTCCGGCTCCCAGACGTCCTGTCGGCGGTGCAGAAGATGGCATCGCGATCACGCGAAGATCGCAGAGTGTTGCCTCGATCCCCCAGGTCGTCTCCGAGAAGGAAAAGTTGGATCGCCGTAAGCGCGAGGAGGAGGCCAAAAATGTCAACATCGAGGAGCACCTTATGCCTCATGAGGAGGTCGCTGCCAAGTACAAGACGAGGATCAACATGGACAAGCCTGCCGATTCACTCGGTTTGACTCAGCAGCAGTCTGAGGAGCTGCTTCGCGAACACGGCCTCAACGTGTTAACGCCTCCGAAGAAGAGACACCCGTTCCTAAAGTTTTTAGATTCTCTAACCAGTTTGTTCAACCTGCTTCTTATCCTGGCCGGTATTCTCGAGTATATCCTTCTGGGCATCGATTTCAAGGACAATTTCCAGAACGTACGTCGCTTTGCCACGATGAGCCTGAATTTTGTCGAGGTCAAGCCTTTCTGACTTTATCTGCTTGTATTAGACATATCTTGGCGCCATTCTCATTGCAGTGGCTCACATCAATGCCTTTATCGAATTCTATCAGCAACAAAAGTCGCAGGCGCTCCTGGAGTCCTTCCTCAACATGATTCCGGCGAAGTGCATGTGCATTCGTGACGGCAAGCTGGCACAGATCGAAGCTTCTTCGCTCGTTCCTGGCGATGTAGTTTTCGTCCGCATGGGAGACAAGACCCCGGCCGATATTCTGGTCTTCTCCGCCTCGGACTGCAAGGTGGACAACTCATCCCTCACTGGCGAGTCTGAGCCGCAAGAACGCACCAAGGACAACGACATGCGGAATCCGCTCGAGGCCACCAACATCATGTTCAACAGTACGCTGGTGGTTGCCGGAGAGGCTTATGGAATCGTCGTTCGTACTGGAGACAGCACAGTTCTCGGTCAAATTGCCCATCTTACGGCCGGGGAGGAGAAGACGACTTCGCCTCTTGCTCACGAGATCGACAACTTTGTCAAGATCATTGCTACCATTGCCATTCTGACGGCCGTCATTTTCTTTGGTATTGCTTTCCCGGTTAACAACAACAATGCGTCCTTGGCCATCAACTTTGCCATTGGCATCTTTGTTGCTTGGGTGTAAGTTTGCTTCGCCTCTCTCTCAGAAGGTAGAATACTGACATTGCTCCTCAGTCCTGAAGGTCTACCCGCGACAGTCACCATGCTCTTGACCATTGCGGCCAAGAGAATGGCCAGCCAGAATGTTCTGGTCAAGGATCTGCAGGGTGTTGAGACTCTTGGCGCCATCACACTACTCGCCACCGACAAGACCGGCACTTTGACCCGGAACCAAATGACCACGGCCAACATCTGGACGTGCGGTGAGCTCTACGAAGCGTCAAGTCGTGCGGGAGCCGAAAAAGACACGGCTGGACTCGACAAGCCTGGTGTTGCCGAAGTTGTGCACATCTCGGCCCTGTGCTCAAGAGCGAGGTTTGACCGAACAGATGTTCCCGTTAGAGAGCGGGAGATTCTAGGCGATGCTACCGAGTCCGGTCTTGTTCGATATGCTGCCGAGCAGCTCAACAACTTTGATGCGCTTGCTACGGAATATCCGAAGGTCTTTGAGCTGCCCTTCAACTCGGACACAAAATGGCACATGTCTATACACAAGAAGCCCCACGCCAACGGTCCTCTCACTCTGTACATGAAGGGCGCCCCCGAACGTGTTTGGAAGCTCTGCAACCGGATCCTGAGTGGCCCTGACGGCGAGAGTGCTGAGATGAACGATCAGTACAGGGCCGCGTACGACGAGACCTACGAGCACATGGCGAGCCGCGGACATCGTGTGCTAGGTTTTGCTGAATTGCTACTGCCCGGCGACAAGTACCCCGAAGATTTCGTGTTCGACAAGAAGGCTAAGAACTACCCGGAAGGCGACTTTGTCTTTGTCGGTCTCGCATCTCTGCAAGATCCTCCCAAGCACGGTGTCCGCGAGGCCATCGGTCGCTGCCGTGCCGCCGGTGTCAAGGTGATTATGGTAACTGGCGACCATCCATTGACCGCCGAGGCTATTGGCCGCAAGATCAATTTGATGCTCAGCGAGACAAAGCAGATGGTTGCTAAGCGCACCGGGAAGTCTCTGGATCAGATTGGCGATGAATACAAGGCCGTCGTGGTGCACGGCGAGCAAATCGACAATCTGTCAGATGCTGAGTGGGACAACATCTTCTGGAAGGACGAGATCATCTTTGCCCGCACATCCCCCAAGCACAAGTTGGAGATTGTTCGTCGTGCGCAGAGCATGGGACATGTGAGTACATGTGATCTCGGCTCTTTTCCAGCAACTTGCTAACCTTAGACTTAGATTGTCGGCGTCACAGGCGACGGTGTCAACGACTCGCCCGCGCTGAAGAAGGCCGATTTGGGTATCGCCATGAACAAGTCCGGGTCCGACGTGTCCAAGGAAGCAGCCTCTATGATCTTATTGGACGACAACTTCGCCAGTACCGTTCGCGGTATTGAAGAAGGTCGCCTCATCTTTGTCAACCTGAAGAAGTCGATCAAGTACACCATTACCCACTCTACTCCCGAGGTCATTCCTAACCTGCTCTACGTTATCGTCCCGATTCCGCTGCCTCTGTCTGCCATCCTCATTCTGGTTATCGATCTTGGTTTCGAACTTTTTGCCGCGCTGTCATTCGCTTGGGATCCCCCTGAGACCGCCGAGGGCCTGATGAAACTGCCTCCTCGCAAGCCGGTTACGCGTGAGACGGCCAACATCTTCCGCCGACGGGCACTGCGCCGAACTCAGTCTCGCTTCGACGAAGAGGCCGGTGTCATCGTCTCCCTCGAGAACCAGACCAAGATGCAGAAGTGGCTCTACAAAGTGCGGCAGATGTTCAGCAAGGAATACTGGCAGGACAGGTTCGAAAACACGGGCGCCGAGGTGTTGGTGGACGGCCCTCTCCTGTCCTGGTCTTACCTCGAAATCGGTTTGATCGAGGCCGTCGGTGCCCTGGCATCCTTCTTCGTGGTCATGTATCGCCGCGGCATCACCCCGCACGACGCCTACCTCATGCAGAAGGGCACTGGAGCGCCAACCAACTACTGGACCCACGATGCTCAGCCCTACAACGGCATCGACGGCCCTACTCAAGCCGACATTCTGGCCGAAGCTCAGTCCATGTATTACTGGGCCATCATGACCATGCAGATGTTCAACCTGTTCGCCTGCAAAACGCGTCTCACATACCCCTTTGGCAAGTACATGTTCGCCAACCACGCAACCTTCTATTGCATTGCTGCTGGAGCTGCCCTGGCCGCCTTCATCATCTACACCCCGGGAGTTGAGGTCGTGTTCGGCACTACCCGCAGCCTTTCCCCGCTCTACTGGCTGATCCCCATGGGCTTCGGCTGCGTCATCATCGCTTACGCTACGCTCCGCATGCTCATCGGTCGCCGGACGAAGCCCGTTAAGTGGAATCCGGAGATTGCAGGTCTGCAGATGTTCCCGACCATTCGCACCTTCCGGACCATGTCTAGTAGAAGCCACGAAAGACTTCCCGAGTGACCCTTGCCTACGGGATAGGTATCTATGTCTCTATCCCAGTAACGTTATCATGACATATTCTTCTTTTCTCGGGGCGGCCGTCGTGTTTATCTGTTAGTATCAAGTCATTTTGAGGAAAGGGGTTTGATCGTTTGGAAGGATGATACACAGGTACACATAGTTTACCTCGTAAACTTTTATAGAGAACTTCGCAGTCAGATAGATTAATGACTTGAGCCGTTTAGTGCCAATGTTCTGCTTCTCTAGTCTCGTGCCTGCGGTTGATTTGTCGATGATTGTGAATCTCTTCCAAACTACCCAGAGGGAGGTTAGGAGCCTTAGTCTTTGTTTTAACTGTCCCCTTGATTCCCTCAATGTCTTTGTTCGCCCCGACATAAAATACCTATGTCACTGAGACAACTAATAGATGGCGTCCCATGATGTCGAGTAAAAAACATGGGGGTGTGTTATTAAAGTACTGGTCAGACTTGGCGGACTAATTGAGGTCTAGTTCAGGGGTATCGTCAGGGGTATTCCCAACGCTCAAGTTACAACCCAACCACGGCTTCCCCATCCAAATATAATTTCACCTGTCTTTCTTCCCGCCTTAACTGTTGGACAGTATATTGACAGCGATGAACTGATGGTTTTCGGCGGCTCATAATCACAGAGAACGGTCTTTGGCTACGGGAGCGCCAAGCGTTTGGGAGTTGAGTGTGTCGAATGATATTTAAATGGGAGGCTTGTCTAACTCAAGTAAGGAGCTTTATTCGTTCAGCTAATGTACCACCTAGCAAAAGAAACACCCTGAATTCAGAATACCCGCTTCATTAAACGGGCCGTCAGTTACCGCACCTGGTCATGTCGACTTTATAAGTAAATCCAATCTGCTCACGCGGTAGTTGTGTCATGCCAGATGCTGGCCCCCCCGCCCCCGGGGGGGGGGGGGTTTATCTGACGTGTAATAATGTGTACCAAGTGTCACGAGTCGCTAATTGATCTCTGCGGCGGAATTTGAGTAGCGTCATGTCAACGAGGCCGGTCGCGGGTCGGGAAGAGCTTTGCGAGCAATCTGGTGCGTCTCTTTGTCTTCGGCAGTGTTATTTGGCTCTAGATTTGGCTCCTTCTTCGTTTGTGGGGGTTTCTTGGGCTGCAAATCCGCTGTGTATGTCTCGTCGTTCGGGAGATAAGTGAAGGAGCCTCGAGTAATATTACTCCAGACATTCCACAACCCACTTCTTCGTCTCTGCATGGTCGCCGAGCGTTCTCCGGGCTTGTTCACGGCACCAACGGACTCCCTGCTTGAAAGTGTTCGCCTCAACAATATCGCGGGTGGCCGCCCAATCCCAGAACCGAAAGACTTCCTTGAGACGAATACTTCGCCTCATTTCCCCCCAAGGCCTCCATGCACTCAAACGCTCGCTTGACAGCGGCAAGCTCTTCCATGGCCTTTACAGTATAAAAGACATGCCGCTCTCAGTACGGCAAAGACTACAGCTGGGTGCCCACTAAACTTTACCTGTAGCCATGTCGGCTCAGGCTCACTGCTCACGATGACTTCTCCCGCTTGTGTCGACTGAGATTGCGTTGCCCATTTAGTAAGGTCATGAATTGGTCCTCTTACTGTTGAAGGTGATTTATAGATAGCCTAGAGCCTCACGCGGGCAGTCCATGTTCGCCGACCGGGCGTAAATCCACATCATTACGTTTGCTTCCGCAGCGCGATAACAAACATGAATGAGAAACCCGGGAGTTTAAGGGTCAGACCGGTCCAAGTTCGGGGAAGCCATTACCGCCGTCATCACCGATTCCTTCATCGAAACCCACTGTCCAAGTTCAGCATAGACATCACTCATTCGCATAGCTAGACCCATCATTCCTCGAACTTGTGACAATCCAATCACGGACAAGTGGGTAGAGCGATATATGAAACCCAGATTCTCCCGCCATCCCCGATGATCGTTGGACGGTTGAGATCAGAGAAAGATTTCTGAATTCAGCCACTAAATCTCCGAAAGCTTCAGTCGACCAACGTCCCTGTTCATCCATCAACAGAGTCATCCAGTCCGGAGCGTCAGGAGTGCCACGAGTGTGTTCGTAGTACGTACGAAACAAACATGGCTTCAGACATATCCGTCGTGGCGAGAAAGCCGCACAAAGATAAAACGCTAACTTTGAGGTCCGCGTGCGGCAGGCCCTGAAGTAGTTGAATTGAAAGAGTCCATGTGGTAAAGACACTCCGAGCGCCGGCACTTTGCGAGTCGGAACAGGTGTGTAACAAATACATGGACGCATCTTGACTTGTGTCAAGGACATCCCTCATTGACTTTTCATAACGGCTCAGAAAACTGGAAATTGGAAGAGTGTCTCTCTTCTCACGCAAATATGCGTTCGCCTGTGCCAGCGTCTTTCCACAATCTTGAGACAGTGGCCTTGAGCTGACTCCGGAATAAGTTCGGCGATGTTGTACTTTTTATGATCGTCATAGTTGTCGAACACGATCAACCAAGGTAAGGTCCATGACTTCAGGGCTGACCTGATGAATCGCACTCTCGAATCGGGATCCTCAGAGCTTGGCCAGGACATAACTCGTCGGCAATTGCTCCGAAACCCTTGGACACGGTAACGGGGTCAGCCGATTCGACCCAGAAAACGCTGGCGTACTTTGCAGTCGATCTCGCTGAACAAGACTCAAACAGAGCTGAAGCATGGGGACGTCCTTGTTGAGGCCATCGGCAATGTCTCTAACCCTCCCATCCATCGATAGGCTGACCAGCCCCTTCCGTGCCTTCTCAAGGGACGAGTCGGTCAAATGAGGACTGTACTCGTCGAGGAGTTTTCTAGAGAAACAGATGTTTCGTGCATACCAGTGATGTACCTGAGTAACTCCATCCTCAGCCTCTCCTCGTCGTTGTCGCCTGGCTGGAGCCGAGAAGTTATGAGATCTAGACATTTGTGAAGGAGGTTTAGACGAGTTGAAATGTCCCGAAGTTCGGTGGGCAACTCGACCGAGCCACTGGTGAAATTGTATATTCTTTTGCTGAGTCGAGTGGCCATGTCCGCGAATCCCGCCACGGCGGATGCAACTTGGATGGCCATGACCGGATCCATGTCAACCCGTGACGGAATACGCTGTAGCTTGTGTTGCGCTTCTTCAGAGAAAATAGTTCGCGGGAAGACTACCTGGCATGGAGAGGAAAGATAGGCCTTGCACAACTTGATCATGGCATGTCGAGGCAGGCGCGACCTGTAGACTGTAGTCGTGGCAAGCGGGGTTCTTCCCACTGCCACCCAACATGGAGGCCTTCTCTGTGCATCAGTCTCTCCTTCTGCTCTGAGGCTTCCAATAATGCATCCTGCACCTCCTCTTTTTAGCGCCAACAGAACAGTCCATCGGGCGACTTGGGCAGACCGACTGCGCCTGATAGTGGACACACATATAGGGTGTCGGGTGGGTATAGATGCTTACGTATGCAGCAGGTAGATATTTCCAGTGTCCCTAGCTGGGTCCCATTTTGGAGGAATAATTGTACAAAGTATACATAGAGGGAGTGCATCTGCTCTGCTAGGAATCGGAGCACAGGAAGGCGTTACAACATGGGGCGTTGGGCCTCTCTTTATTCGCGAGTCGTTACTTGATATTTATTGTGCTGCTTCTCAACAAGCTTAAGACAAAGTTGCAATCGGTTTGCATATCTCCTCTTTTGTGTGCTAGCAACTTTGCACCATGCTTAACCATGCTTAGAACGGGGGATGTATCCTGGGCACAGTTTGTCCAGTTAAGCTTTCAAGTCATACCTCATAATTTACCAACAAAAAGCAAAGAAAACACAACATATACAGGGGTATCCTCCAAATACACACACAACTCCAAATCCCAACCCATAACCACACACTGACAGAACGGCAGATTAATACCCGTTCCTTAAGGTATTCAGCGATCTCATCCTTATTATCCGGGTCTTCGGGGGCATCGTAGAATGTCGGGGGCACGAGGAGCGGTCGCCTGCGTGACTCGCTTAGTGGTTAAGCCGCGGGAACGTCGATGTAAGCATATTCTTCGTTATAAAGCTCTTTGAAGGAGGCAAATGCCCGGCGGGCATGAGCCGGCGTAAGGAAGTAATCGATCCACTTACGCTTCAGTCTAGGGTGCAGTATCATAGCCGACTAATACGCTGGGCTTTGCTCCATCAAACACACGTATTTTTCTAGCTTTTGGATCGATTTTTCCAGGCTGATATGAATGCATGATATGCCGGCCCTGCCATAACCTCGGGAGCGAGTTCGGGGTCGGGATCCCCATTCTCATCGGTCTCGAGCTTAAAATGTGGTGGTTAAATTCGCCGATTGTAAAGCAGTTCGACCTACGAGTTATTAAACCGCTAAGGAAGTCGGGTCTGCCTTCGGGGCCGCTATAATTAATTAGCATAGCCCTCATCGCGATCTTCATGCTCATAAGCATGTGCAGGCTCGGGCGCAGGCCCTTCGGGGCTAACGATAATCTCAGGCTGCATATAAACGGCGCCGCCGGTGAACTGGGTATTCTCATTAAGGTTAGGATGTAGGATGTTATGGAGCAAAGCTGTCAATTGTCATATACTGTAGATACAGTGACCTCTGGAGAAGAGAAAAGAAATCGGAAGCTCCAGGCTTCAATGGCTGTAGGTTCTATATAACTTGTGCTGGTGGTTCCGGTGGCGAACCCCCTGAATATCCTCCTGATGATCGGTGGCGAACCCCCTGAAGATCCTCCTGATGATCGGTGGCGAATCCCCTATTTGGTTATCCACCGTACTATTCCCAACTTGACAGGTCTGACAGATGTGAAGCTAACTACGTAGGTAACTGATTAACCACATCACTGTACCGATAACCTTACTAAAATACGGCTTTTCGCCCTTAAACCGCTTCGTGACGCGCTTAAACGGTTCCAACAGTGCTTTAACCGATGCTAAAGTGGCCCAGTCATCGGCATCAAGCAAATCCTCGGTAGGTAGTCTTCGGGCGGGATCTCTGTCATGAACCGATTGCTCACAATAGATCTTAACGCAGGGCTTCAATCGAATCGCGCGCTCAATCATAATAAAGACCGAATTCCAACGCGTTAAATTGTTGGATTGAAGCATTAGATCGTGAAGTTCGCGATCGAACATAACGCGCCCGAAGTCTTCGATTTCTCCGTCAGTCGCGTCGCCTTTAGTTATGGCGAGGAAATTCTCACGGCGTTAAGGACTACGCCGAATAAAATGCACGATATTGTGCAGTTTTCCGATCGGTCCTCGTTTTCGCCATTCTAAAAGCATCCTTTCTTCGTCTTTAACGCTCAATTCGCCGTCAATTTCATCGTTCAAAGAATGCGTAATGTCTTCGCAGTTGCCGTCGATAAACGCTTTAGCGGCCAGGTTCAAGATGTAGCCCAAACAACGGATTCGCCGTCTCGAGATCAATTTCTTACGCGCATCAATTAATAAGTCGACTAAAACATTCTGCAATACAAATTCTACTGCCTTTATGTTCGAGTCAACATTATCTGACTGAAAATAGCCGACCTGAGCAGAAATACCGAAATCTGCAGCGATCTTCGTGATTAAGGGAGCTTGGTTCTCGCCGCTATACCGACCTTTAATGCGCGGCATTCCCAACAATTGATGATAAACGGTTCCCGATTGATCAGCGAAATACACTAACACGGCCAAAAATGCGATAGAATTCGGTGAGGTCTAAATATCGAAGGAAAGGTGTTTTTTCGAGGGTGCGGAGGATATCCTTTTAACTAAAACATCACGATGCTGATCATATCTTTCTCTTAACCAGGACCGTATTGTTGTTTTCGATTTCGAAAGCACCGAATCCACTAAGTCAGGCGTTACATTCTTTAAAATCCGACGGAATCGAATATCTTCGACTTCAGCGAGTGGAATATTCTGATCAACGATCCAGCCGATAAGGTCATCCTCGCAGCTATGGATGTAAGGAATCAACAGAGCCGTCGATTGTTAAGCCGCCTAAATACTTACGATAGTTTTCTGCCGCTTGTTTCCTCGAGAACCTTCTTCTTCGTCGTCATCCTTCGGTATTCTCTCGCTATGATTCTTCTTCAAATAATGAGCCGCCGCTAAGGTCGCTTTAACGTTAAGAATGCTGTCATAATAATTACAAGCCTAAAATTCATCAGCAATAATGTCAAACCTCACGAGCCTGAGCCAGGTGCCGTGATCACCGATCCACGATTTCCGCTTATTTTTCTTACCCACCCAGCTTTCCAGTATGTATTCCTTTCCTTAGAGTTCACAATCTCGAACATTAACAGGAATATCGTCAGTCGGAACCGCTTTCAACCGTCTGATCTGATCAGCCAAGCGCTCAGGCGCTCTCAGAACAAACGCGCGGCGATTTTAACTGGGGGAGGCGTTTGTGGAGGTCTGATCCATGTGGGCCATTGATTTAAGCATGTTAACGGCTTTTTTAGCGTTGATCGGTATGTCGGCTTGATTCCTGTGATCTTAATCGCTAACCAATTCAGTCTAGTTTGACAGGAAGTCAGGGATTCAACAACAATAACGATTCCATGAAAATAGGCATCACGAAGATCCTGTCATGGCAGGGCCGTCGGAAATTACTGCCCGATCCCAGAATTAGGGTTCAAAACGCCCCCAAAATCGACCCAACTAATGGAAATAATTGACGCATGATCAATTATGCACTAGCCATAATTGGCTTGAAATTGGGCTCGAAATGGCTTAATTGAATTGAATTGAATTGCGGCTTGATTGAATTGAATTGAGTATGATTGAATTGTTGCCCGCCCTGGAACTGATACGCCCGAATCTTCACACGGAAAGCTAGCATCGCAATGCCTTTGCAGTAATCAGGGGCCTGTGCGTCAGCGCTAAGAATGTAGGCGGTATCGCTTGTTTGACTAATGAGACTCCCTTCGGTCAGATTGCCTTTTTTTCTGTGGAGCATGTATGCTGACTGCCAGAGCTTTGACGCGCCTAACCTCGCGAACCAAGAAGCAATCCCCCATCATCATGCCGATGATCTGGCCTCGTGTAGCAGAGAACCACCTGATGGCCATACGGCTGGCCCGGACTGGGAGGCGCTGGATCGGCAGTTCGGATAGCTGTTCTGCAAGTTCGGCTGCGACCGCCGTCAGGATCTCTTCACAATACGCCAAGTTAGGGTCTGCGACGTGGCCATCAGAGTCGACAACAGGGAAGAGTTCCACCTCCTGCTGCGACAACGACAAAACGAACGCTTTTCCGAGCTCCAAGACGCCTGGGAGATGACCAAACGGCTGCTAGGGCCACGCCGGGAGCCAGTGCCAAGTCAGAGCCAATCGTAGGTCGCATTCGTTTCCCTCGTGTTGCAGCAGCCAAAGCGACTGGCTTGGTCGCATTCATCGCCACAGCTGCCATAAGTTTTGCCGCTTACTTCTTGGAGTCTGCACTGATCTCTCATTGCGACTCAGTGTTCTAGTCGTCCTCTTGACCGTCTCGACTGGGCAGAAGGCGGCCGATGCGATTTCCGCTCGCGGAGCTAGGATGGCACGTTCGCTTGGGGCAGTCGAACTGCGCTTGTTCCCGGCAGTCGGCAGATAAAGGGGATCCAGGCGGCCGCGTTCATCCAAGAGAACAGTCTAATGACGGCCGGCGGGATTGGAGGATCATGTGGGATTTCCAGGTCCTTCCGGTTCCGTAAGATAACAGCCTTGGTGACCTGCCTAAACATAGTCGCGTCTTCAAAGATCCAGGCCGCCAAAATCCACAGAATAACGTCCCTCCTGAGGGAATTAGGCAGAGACTTTTTGAGGGCCTTAATCCACAACGACGCTGCGATGCTGAGGGCTTCAGGGATCTTGTAATAGTCAACAATGATGGCTATTTTGGCGAGCACCTCCAGCGTGACCGTCTTCGGGACCTGGCGGCAGTTGGCTGCAGAGGACGTTCATAACGATTGCCAAAGCATCAGCATCCCAGTCCTCGGCACCGATATGAAGTAGACCATTGTTTCTGTCTCCTTCGTTCCACCCTCCAGTCAGCATTGCATTGAGCAACAGGTGAAGCGTGACACCCAGCAGTTTTGTTTCGTAGCTTGCAGCCCATAACGTAGTTATAAGCGAGCGGACCATTTAAGCGAGTGGACCACTTCAAAACATATAAAATTTATATGGTAGCTCTTCAATATTCTCCATTATCTCCTTTTCAAATAACGGTTTATATTCCGGGCGTGTTGGAGGCAGGCACACGGACCATGGTTTTATGACGATATATTTGGTGGTGCGGGGTGGTTTTTGTTCCTCTCTTTTTCTTTTTCAGGCTCACCAGACATCATCAGCCTCCTGGCTGGGTCCTATCGGCCAGCCAGTGTATATACTCATCCTTCTTGTTGGTTGTTTTAAGTTGTACCCAAAGCTCGCCGCACATATGGATGCCCCGATGATGGCGAGGCAAAAGGGCTAGAGAAAGGCTGTGGAGGACAATCTGCCAAATGGTATACCGCGCTGGGACCCTGGAGCGCGCCATTCTACTCCGTGCCCGGTATGCAAGTAGAGATTGGACGTGTATCTGTTACATACGGCCATAGATGGTGGAAAACTCGGGATCCCGTCCGCTCTCCCATAGATAAGCCGCCAATCGCCTGACTAGTAGTTGGGTCGGTGACGACCAGCGAATCCCAGGTGCTGTATGTTTTGGACCTCCTCTTTTTTGCTCATTACCTAAGTACTCTCTTGATTTTGAGTCGAAAAGTTTCGGTTAAGAAAGAACTAAAGCTTCAACAAAGGCATCTGCCGAAATCATCTCATCTTAAGCGAGTATTGTTAGCCTAATTTTCTCTTCAGGTACTGTGCCTCTTCTTTGCATCTAGTCTTGGTAGGTTGCATTTTGCAAATGTCAAGGGGTAAGCTGGCAATGCGCGACACTCGCCTGGTAAGGTAAGGTCAGGTATTTAAGCATTTTTGTCAGTCCGAGCTCACGGGAAGATCATCCGTTGATGCGATCCCCGTCGGCCTTGAAGGTGAAGAGATGCATTGACCTGCTGGTATGGTGAACCGTGAGCCAAGTTGATTGGTCACGCGAGTTTTTTCTGTAATGCTAAAAACATGCATGGTTGGCGCAACCCCTTTCCCCCAGAAACCTCACCCAACCCTCAAACGACCAACAGACGCAGCCCCTAAATACCCAAATTTGCATAACTCCCTGCTCATGCGGCACATAAGGGGAGACCCGGCCCCAGCTCGAACCCCTACCTGTTGTCTGATTGACTTCCGTCAGTGACCTTCTAGAACGCAAAGAATCCTGCACGAGCCTGGCTGCTTACCGGCGTGCCCTCTGACAGACAGGGGGCCTAACAGCTGCCACATTCATACCACCCACAAACACCAGTATCGCAGAAGCTAGAGCAGTAGCACGTGCCGCTCTCGCAGACACCGGTGCCACCGCCGCAGGTACCGCGAGCATTGGGCCCTGATCGGCGGGAACAGTTGAAGGCGTGGGCAAATGCAATTTATGAAAAATCGAGGCGAATGCAGCGTTTTTGCGGTTTTTCCGTCACGCCTTACCTTTTTAGGCCGTAGTTTCCGTAATAACCGCCCATCGCGTCTCTTTGCCGCGAGCATAAAAAAAACGAATGTATCTTTTTGTGGGTTTTCCGTTTTAGCGGCGACTTGGCGGCTTTAAACCACTTTTGGAAATCTAAGCGAAGGGCACAGACCAGATTTCATCATTTTGCTGCAATTGCCCACGGTTTCTGGCCGCTGCAAAGATTTCAAAAAAGAACAGCTTTTTTTGCACATTTGCCCACGGCGTGGGCAAATGCACGCATAACTCCGCACAACGTCTCCACAACCCTAGCGCAGTACATCGTCTCGGACCCACTTTTCCTTCAGGTCACTTTTATTGCATTTGCCCGTGGGCAAATGCAACGACTGTTCCCGCCGATCAGGGCCTTGAGGACGGCGTTGACGGCATCCTGAGAGAGCGCATCCCGGGGGAGAACATCGCCGGGCTGAGCGGCGGGAACAGCAGATACAGCCGCGGCTGAGGCGAGGAGCATCATGAATAACTTCATTCTGATTTAATTGGTTGTGGCTTGTCTGTTGGTTTGTTTGTGATGTGCACGTGGTGATTGGTAGATGAGGGCATGTTGTGTAATGACCCATTAAAAGTGTCGCTGTCTGCGTTGACTTTATACTTGCCCCTCCATCCTCCCCTGCCCATCTCTCCTTTCATGCCCTGCCTCCCATTATCACAGTGTCATCATGAAGAACTAAGACTAAGGACCGACGGCATCACCAGTCGGCCTTGCCATCCAGGCTGTGCCTATCATAGCATTACATTCAGTGCCCAGAGATGTGCGAGGGGTGAATACGGTCAGGGCAGCTGTAAATGTGGCGCAGAGTCGTAGACAAGATCCCAAGATTGACCCGTTACAATATCCGGGGAACACATCGAGCTGGCTGCAGTATGTTCAGGTTCCCCGCATTGACAAAGATGCGAGGACAAGTTTATCCGAGGTAAAAGCATGGAATTCTTGATGAAGAGATGCAGCACTCACTGCGGCGTACATCATCGGGTAAAGAAAGCCACGCGTAAGGTTTACAGACCCCGGCCGAAAAGGTGGAAAGCGCAAACCTTGCTGCCAAGTCAACCAGCATGAGAAAAGGGGGATAGGAAAGGTGCGCAGGCAGACGTCGGTGGCTGAAACGCTGCACACGCCGAGGCGCCGAGATCTGGGGTCCGGGGCCGAAGCCTACCATCTCCGACACACCTTGACCATTCACGCAAGCTTTCAGCTATGCCAGCTTGATGTACGCACGCTAAACGTCGTCTTTTGTCGTAGGACGGCGCTTAACTCCTGGGCTCACATCGCGATCTACAACTTACCGTCGGGGAGTCTGATTCTGTGGCGTGATGACCTAATGCCAGCCGTTGACATTACATTGTTTGTGGCACAACTCTACTGAAGATAAGTACGTGGTGCCTTAGAAAATGAGAATTACGAAGTGTCGAAGACGCACTAATTATGAAAGGAAACCATGATAAGGTGATTGTAATGTGCAAACACAAGCAGATCAGCTACTCGATAAAGTCAGGACTAAAGCATCTCCCTTCAAAAACTGCCGTTTGTTACACCAGTACAGCCTTGAAATGACATGCGTGAGAAGAGATCCTGTTGACCGAGGTGGTACCTTAGGTAAATCAATCTGGGTTTCAAGGTTTGCTTTCACTTGTGGTTGAGACCCTACCTCTTACGCCCTGCGATGCTTTCAAGAATACCAAATTCATTCCAACTGAAGGCCTTTCAAAGGCCTAGAATGAGAGGCTAGAGATTGCCCGAGGATGCCTGCTGCGCGCACATTCGGTGAAGTTTTGGGCAAGTGTAACCCGCTGCGGCGCTGCATACCACCTAGTACCTTGGGTCAATTTCTACCCCAGCTAGTGAGTTATCATCTGTTGGCCAGTCGTCTCTTCGCTCACATGCATGTCATTGTTCACAGCGACAGCATGCAATCTTTGCGTGTGCTCCTTCTCTAGATGTAGAGGCTCCTTGGTATGAGAAAAGTCCTTCATCACTAGTCTTGGTATGGTCCTGACCGACTGACAGCGGAAAGCTCCATGCCTCCGGTACCGAAGAAAAGGGGCGTCAGTCCCACCCATAAAGCCCCCATAAAGCACCACGTTTTCCATGTGCATCTCCGCAAGCGCAGCCACGGGCGCTTCCAAGATTTATGACCCGTCATGACGGGTAACGGTCTTCCCGCGCTTGTCGGTGGCAACTGTCTGCCAAGACTGCCGACCATGTAGATGGAAAAGCGTGCGCCACGGACAATATCGGTTGGCACATGGCCCTATTGTCAGTCATATTTCCTTCCCGTCCGGCCGTCTGTGCAATTTCCCCGCATGTCATGCCTCGTAATGGCCCATCTACATGGGGGCGAATATGGGGTGAAAATCACCTGCTGAGGAGGGGACACATTTAAAAACACATGCAGAGTTAGAGCCGGCTAGCCTCAGAAAAATAGGCCTGCAAAGCAAGTGTGAGTGCGGTGCGGCAAGCAAGAGTCTGGAGAATCACCCCACGGCTGAAGTGGTCTTGGCAGGCGGCGTGGTACCGTTTTTGACGTGGAAAAAAGCCGTCCGCAAATGAAACCTTAATTAACTTTCGGCGTAATTCGGCCATGTTGCGAGGCTCCGGATGTGACCATTCAATGCAGTCGCTTTCTCTTCTCCTGTGCAGATGCGATCGGCATGGCTGAATGATTATTCCACGCTAAGCTCAATACCTGATGCCAAGTCTTGTCGTGAAGCGGGGCGATTGGATCTCGCTTTTCCATGCCTGCCATGTAGGAATCTCTCAAATGATCCCGTCAGCCTCGCGAACCAGCAGCCCTGTCAAGCAAATAAACGTTGAAGGATACGTCGATCCGGCTAAATGTTCCCAACCAGCCGCTTCTTCCCCACTGCGCGCAAAGAATCTGATTCGCAAAAGTTGGGGTAGCCGGCGGCCATCGCACAATATGTGAGAACGTATATGCTGCCGCGGTCCGAAATTTCCATCTATCGTGCACTGGTCAATATGGTCTGCTTGTAATTATACAGGGAGGATGAAATAGTAATATGCAAGCAAACATCCATACAAGCTTTCCCGGCCTGTTGGGTCCACACTTTCTCGGCGAGATGGATAAGCTATCAAGTGAAGTGGCTTGCACAATAGGTGTCACAATAGGTGGTGTGGTAGAACATATATGCCCCGTCGAACCCGTGCTTCACCGTCACTTGTTCGCCCCTGCTTGGCTTTTCTTGTCGCACTAGGGTCACTGTGAGTAGGTCGCACGCACAGCACAAGCTCTCTGTCACGCCTAGCGCTCAGAGTTCGACTGCCGAATCGAGCATCCGAGAAGCACTACCAAGACAACAGCACCAGACGCGACAAGATGGTCGGCGGCGGAGATGGCGGCGACGCAAACCGCATCCATCGGATGGCGATGGATGATCCCATTCCGTGGTACAAGAAGAAGCATCTGCGAACGCTGTATCTGAATCTCTTCCCCTGTGTCATTGGTATTGAGATGACATCTGGATTCGACTCTCAGATCATCAACTCTGCCCAGCTTCTTCCTGCCTGGAAACACTGTACGCCTCACCACCTTGATCTTGCCCCGCCGGACCACTCGCTAATGGTGCAATTCCCAGACTTCGGAAACCCTACCGGTGCTTACAGTGGTATTCTCGCCTCGGCTCTGCCCCTGGGTTCCGTCATCGGTCTGCCTCTCATTCCCCTGATCAACGATACGTTCGGCCGAAGATGGTGTATCATGTTTGGCTCCATCGTTATGATCATTGGCACGTTCATTCAAGGTTTTGCGATCAACGGTACGTCCCCTCACCTGAACCCCCCGCAAAGCCCCGTAGATGTCTCATTGAAGTAGGTCCAATGTACATCATGGCAAGAGGCATCATCGGCTTCGGTCTTCCGTACGCTATCGTCGCTGGATCCTGTCTGATCGGTGAGCTGGGCTACCCCAAGGAGCGGCCCGTTCTCACGTCTCTGTTCAATGCGTGCTACTTCATCGGCGCCATCGTTGCGGCCGGTTGCACGTTCGGCACTCAACAGATCGACAACGACTGGTCTTGGCGCATTCCTTCGCTCTTGCAAATGGCCCCCTCGCTGCTGCAGGTCTTGTTTGTCCTCTTCCTCCCCGAGAGCCCCCGTTTCCTGATTAGCAAAGATCGCTACGAAGAGGCCAAGGACGTTCTCATCAAGTACCACGCCGAAGGAAACCCAGAGTCCGAGTTTGTCCAAGCCGAAATCGCCGAGATCAAGATCACGCTAGAAATCGAGCTAGAGCACTCCAAGCGCTCGTGGATGGATCTAGTCCGCACGCCTGGCATGCGCCGCCGTGTCCTCATCGGCTCTCTGCTCGGTCTCTTCACCCAGCTGTCCGGAAACGTCGTCATCTCGTACTTCCTGGGCGACGTCCTCAAGCTCATCGGATATACCGACCCTGCGTTCCAGACCAAGTACAACCTAGGCAACCAGTGCTGGTCTCTCGTCTGCGGCGTCAGCGCTGCGTTGGTGGTCATGCGCTTCCGCCGCAGGACCATGTACATGACTGGCATTCTCTCGATCTTGGCTGTTTATGTCGGGTGGACCATCTGCACGGCTCTCTTTATTAACGACAAGTCGGATGTGGCGGCCAAGCTGTCGCTCTTCTGGATCTACGCATACAGCCCGGCCTACAACCTCTGCTTCAACGCTCTGACCTACAGTGAGTTCTCACGGGCAGTTTTGGCTGGGGGATAAGTATGATGCTAATGCGTGGAACAGCATACCTGATCGAAATCTTCCCCTACGCCCAGCGTGCCCGCGGTATCTCCATCTTCCAGTTCTGGGGCAAGGCGGCGCAGTTCTTCGGCACCAACGTCAACCCCATCGGAACCCAGGCCATCGGGTGGAAGTATCTCCTCGTCTACTGCTGCTGGATCTTTGCTGAGGCCGTTCTCATCTGGTTCCTTTGGCCCGAAACATCTGATCGCTCGCTCGAGGAGTTGGCTTTCCGTAAGTCCACAGTTCCGTGCGTGAATATATGCCCTTCATCAGCCTGCTAACTATTGGGTACAGTGTTCGAGGACAGGGAAGACTACGCCTACACCGCCACCGCCGCCGTCTCCAAGATCGTCCACCATGACGACTCAGCGGACAAGTCGCATCAGCACATCAGTGAGCACGAGAAGGTGTAAATTGAACGAGAGATGTTGATGATGTCGATTATGTGATACAACGACTGAGCGGCGAACGGTCGACGCAAGGCGCGAACACGCTGGTCAAAAAAGAGGATGACCGTCATGATGTGAAAACTTGACTTTTGCACAATAGCATTGGATGTCCATGAGATAACCCAAGATAGCGCATTATAATGACAAATGTCTTTGGCACTGTGCTCCTTGCGCTGTTTGTAAACAAAGAAGTGATCCCCCGCCAACCTCCTGACCTCCTGACTAAGGTAACTCAAGTGGGTCCACTCACCGCGTGAACCAGAAGCGAATGGCCTCACCTCACAAATACGTCATCCGTCATTGGTAGCAACCATATAAGCTCCCGTGCCGCGCTCCTTCCCCAACGGGTCGGCGAGTTCAGTGCCTGGGTGGTCGAGCGGTTAACCCCCACCCGCCCACCTGGGCGCTCCTCACTACAGATACTTGGACTACCTGAGTTCGATTCTCAATTCGAGCTTCAGGGAAAAAAGCAAAAGAATACCGGATGATTCCGGCGCGCAGGAGCCCATGGTACCCGCCCATCTTTCGTAGAAGGAGATGGGGAAATCCATTGGCCTGGGCGTAGTAGTAGAGCGTCGTCTTTACTTTTGCTTTTTTATCTCATTTTCGTTTTTGAAACCTGGTTCGGTACACGCGCCGGAAAACATCCATGGATACGTATGACATTGACACGCAGGGGGCGGCCGGCGTTCCCAACGAATGTCTTGAATCCTTTAATGGCTAATTCTGAGCCGCCAGAGGTATCTATCCCGAATACCCCTGTAAAGTAGCACACTCGACCTGGGTATTCTCGATAAACGGCGTGTCCGCCTGAAGCCCATACACCCCCTCCATCACCTGCATCCTATTCATAGGCGGTAGGTTCGCCGATACCTTGCCCTTGACAAACCTCGGCTCAAACACCCCTTTTGTCAGAGTTGTATTGAACAGCCGAATCATGTTGTCACACAACGCGCCATTGCCAAAAATGGGTTGGTTCGTGATGTTTTTATAAAACTTGAGCGTGTACGGGCTTCCATGGGTAATGGGTTGGAAGTCATCCAGCTCCACAAAGACATGCCCTGATCCCGACGTCGAATTGGTGCTGACGCTTTTGTGGTACGTCCCGCAGCCTCCAGGGACAGCACGATATGCATCGCAAGGCGGATCAAACGATGCCGCGTATGCCACCTGCCCATACCCTTGGGCACCAGCCAGCGCAGCGCTGTCTGCGGAGATGAGCTGCGAAGGGGTCCATGTGAATGACGTATACCCGTCCCCTAGCAAGTCGAGAAATGGGAAGTTAAAGCTTGTTCTCTGTCCACAGTTCACATTAAAACCAAGAAGGGTGGCAGGGCAAGCGGGGACGTACGGAAAAGTCAGGCAGGGTAAAGTTGAAAGCGGGGATCTGGATGTCGTGGTCGTGCGCTGCGTACAAGAACACTGGGTACTGTCCGGCTGGGAAGTTGGGCAGCAGGCTGCGGTATGCCCCCTCAAGAATCCTCCATTTGCTTGGGATAATCGCAAGAGCAGATGCGAGAGGGATGGGTATTATCGCGGTGGTCGAGTTCAGTGTCCCTGTCGGTAGGTCAGGGTACTGAGAGGCAATTGGGTTCGGCTGGTCGTGGGTGATGCATTTCTGAGCTGCTGATGGTGAGAATAGGACAAAGCATATCGCCAGTACTCTAGCTACCGCGCGAAACTGCGTCCTTAAAGAGTGGAAGTGGTGCATCGTGACGGCTGGCAAATGTGACAAACGAGTGGAAGTCACAATGGTCGTGTACGATCGAGAACCGCTATCTGAGACCGTACATAATGTAGGTACGATCTGAAGGGAACATGCTTTTGCAGGTTGCACGACAGTTCATATCGACATGCGACGGGAGGACCTGACCCGGGTTCTTGGGGTCGGTTGTGCGTGCCACGACAACCCAATTTCTCCTGGCTTACCCCACGCCGCCCGGAATGCACCTGTGCCACATCCATACTTGACAGAATCTGCACAGAAGGATCAAGATGGACAAGAGTCGAATGGGAGCCACAAAACGTGGCTCGGGCCAGAACGTTCCGTTTCAATGGTGATGTCGGATTGGCTACGTAAAGGTGAGGCTCGCTGTCACGGACAGATCGGGTTTAGCTCCCCTCGGATGCGATGTTTACCGGCAGATAAGTCGACGCGGCTAAGCAACTGTTCGATGGACTTGTCGGTCGCTAGCTTTAACGGTCAATCACATTCGCACTATGATGAGACCGAGCTACAGCAGAATGGATACGACAAAACAAGAACGCGCGATCCGGCTTTTGTTTTACGCGTTTTGCGCGTGATTGACGCTGTGCACCACCTGGCAGCTGCCAATTCAGAGGTGTACATACAATCATTGCGGCACATCCCGCTAACTAACTCGGCGCCGGTATCGCGGATCGGTGACGTATGTACATCCATCGTTGTCGCACCCGGCAGTTGTTCGTAACTGCCATCACCGGAGTTTCCGATCGGCATTCTGCGAAGACAACCAAAATCCTGAAGCAGCTCGACGATAGTTTATTCCTAGTGAGACCCGTTTCATGCGCTGCAATCTTCATTGAGGCACTTGAAGCAAAATCTCTGCTGTTTAATTTTTCAATCCCTTGCGCCGCATTTGCTTTGGTCCCAGGGCGATGGCGGGTTCAATTCGCTAATAAATCGGTTGGCGCGCCGCAACTCATTCCCACTCGGTTCTGACTGAGCATCTACGTCTAAGAAGTAGAACTCAAAACAATAAGGCATTCTTACCCACAAGGCACGCAACGCAGGAGCAGGCGCATGGGATCAATCGGCGTGAGTGAAGACGAAGAAAGCCTCCGAAAAGGACATATTCAATTCATGATCTGAATAAACTAATAATGTCATCAAGATTCGTCACGTATACCCAGCTTGACCTCATATCCGAAAAGAGACTCGCTTCCTGCCCTACCCTGCCAGTTCAGCGTTTACTGATAAAGCTGAATAGAGTTGAAAAGCCAGTAGGCCTCCGTAAACGCGCTCGGGTTCTTAGCGACAAAGTCAACACACGTGGAGGCCTTGGAACTGCACGTTGAGTCGGCATCCCAAGTACCCTGGTCAATCATGGCGCCGCAGAAATCAGTGTTGATGATCTATTCACTGTCAGCCTCATTCCTCTTGTCACCTCTCTTCGGTTTGGACATACCAAGGTCTGCTTCTTGAAGAAGTTCCCGACGTTGCAGCCCTTGCCGCTCTGCTCCGCATCAAGGAACGGCGCAGGCCAGTTCGATGGGTTGGGGTTTCCGGAGGCGATGTCGGCCGGGATCGACGATCTCGGGAAGAACCAGATCTTCAACGAAGACGCCTGCACGTACGTGGCATAGACGCCTCCGCCGATGGAGTTGAACCTGTCGCCGTACGAGCCCGATGGCGCCGTGTTTCCGCATCCGTCGGCGTTGGTCACACCCGCGTCGGCACATCCTTGAGCTTCGCCGCCCAGGTTGCAGTTCGACCTAGGGTCAGTGCCGGAAAAGGTGAATTGGCAGGTGCCGCAGGTATGCAGAGACACGATGTTGTTCAGCTGGTGCATGGCTCCCTCGATGATGTCGATCTCGCCGTAGGGGTCCTCGTCAAAGTTGAATGTCCAGCTACGTACCCACGGTCAGTACATGCATGACATACATATATATCACGATGAGAAAAGGGCCGGGCTGGGGACTTACAAAGCAGGCCAAACACCGCATCCGTTACCGGGCATGTGTGCAATGTCGGCTATCAAGAGGCCGTTGGTGAAGCTCTCCGTGGCCTCCATCCGAATGCTGTCTCTGCCTTGAACGGAGGTGGACAGAGTGGTGGTCGAGTCAGCGCCCAGGTATACCTGCCCGTTGACAACCTTGACGAGACCCTTGGCGGTGGCGTCGGACTCGCTGAGGTAGTTGACGAAGCCACCGGTTGGGTCCCCGGATCCTGGGTAATCCGCGGCCTGACAACAATTAGCGTTATGGCAGGTGGAAGAGGGCGGGACTGTTCAGCTTACAGTTCTGAACTCGAAACCGCTAGTAAAGTTGTCTCCGGAATACTCTCGGCTCAGAGAGAGAGCAGTCGTGCAGGGCAGCACAGCCAGCAGCGCGGCGGTGCAAAGCTTGGAGAGAATCGCCATGTTGAAGTCTCAGTGATTGACAGTGTGTGCTCGTAGAGTAGGTGTGCAGTTCTGAGTTGAGACAGTCTGTCTGGGAGTGGCGAGTGACAGTAGACAGTACGAAGATATCCGGTGATTTATATACGCTCAACCTCATCGTCTAGTTAACCTCATTTTGTTGTTCGCCGACATATGCCTTTGATGGAAGGTGGCTATGGTGATGGATCGGGATCCTACAGCACGTGGGCATAATGAGCGGCGTCATGCAACAGAGTATTTTGACCCGCCAGGCATACAAGGTGTCGGAATACAGAGCCATTGTTACATGGGAGACCTCTGTGCAAGAACGGTAAGGGAGCCAACCGGACAGATGGGGTGAGTTTTGCAATGATTCTCGGTTCCCACGTAGCTCTGGTCTGACGCCAAGGCACGATGTAAGCTTTAAGGCTGCACCGTAGATTCTTCTTTAGGTTGACCGGGTTTTGGGGGTTGCAAGACTGCGGTACTTCTAGGGGACCACAGGGGGATTGTGAAATTTAGACTTGGCGCGCATCCTCCTTAAGCTTGGCATTTAGAATGAATATCGTGACTGCATGTTTTTGACCGCTCACGGTGCAAGTGTTTCATACTGGGCTGCTGGAAATAAGCTGCCCTGAGCTCATATTCCCACTCCCGTTGCCTGATTTTGCGCTGATTTTGTATCTCGAGGATTCGGACCCATGTCAACTTCTAGAAGCATGTGTCAGGACGTCCGCAGGGCTCGCATTGTCTGCCCTGTCCAGAATCGGGGCGCTCGGATGTCGATGCAACGTGTCATTTCGGGGTTTGGACAGACACATCTTGGGGAACGAAAACTCAGATGAACATAACTCGCTAGAGTCAGCGATTCTCTCCCAAAAAAGTTTTGGAAGATAAAACAGAGATAAAGATGTCTCAGATACTATCTGTAGTGCGGGAAAGGTCGCAGACAGCAAACCTCACAAGTCTGCCCGCAAGTTGGCCCCAATTAGGCATGTCCCGCATCCACCCCTGGCCCCCAACGGATTTTATTGGTTGCCTGTCGACCATCCCATATGGGAAGGTAAGAAAGTAGATTGCCCCCCCGTCCATCTACCGTTCCCGTAGCTTAAATTAATTCTGCCTTATCAATATATGCGAGTCAAGTGCCGCATGTTTCGCATCTAGAAGAGGGCAGGGTAACACAAGCGCAGTTCCTATAAAAATGCGCATAACACGATGGCCACCCTCTGCTATTATGATGGTCGTTATCTTATAAAGTAGGCAGTGCACTGGCACCTTTGTAACCTTTGCCACGTCTTGTAACAGGCACAGTTATGCGTGGTGGCAAAAACACGCTTACAGTCACCTCCAGTCACCTTAAGCCGTTATAACTTATCCCTGGCAAATATGGACCATCGAGAATAGAAGTCGTCCTATGCGGGAATCTGGCGTACTTAACTGAAGCATTCGTCAAATGACTACAGGTAGGGAAGGTAGTATTTCGCGGTGCAGATGTAAGGGATAGTAGAGTGTTTTTAGGACGTTTTCCATCCAAAAACTATGTGAACCAACACAATCATCAGATCCTACGTACCTAGGTGCGTACCTAAAGCAGGGAAGATAAGAAACGCCGTTGTAGCTGTCCGGGTGACTCATTCAAGTGATATGTAATCTCTCATGTGGGCTTGCATAAACGGAAGTAGAGACATTTTTCTCGCACGCAGGGCTTTGTAAGTTTGTCTGCAAGGCCCCGGTTAATGGGCTGGAACAACCCGTCACTGCAGCTGTATAGTTGGAACGGAGCTGAATGCCAAAGCCTGTAGCTAGTATGTCAGCCCTAATCCAACCTCGGCAAACAGCTGGATTTAATACGCATGAAAACAAGGTGCCGTCGGTGTAACTACGGGGAGGACTGGGTGAGTCTGAGGACATGTTGGCGTGCCGCAAACCAATATCCAGCATCTTACTTCTAAGCCAATCCCTACGCGTCATGGTCCCATTCCCAACTTCCTCACGCCGTTTCTTCTTACCGAGTCATGTTTATGATAGACATGTAACCAACAACGTTGCAGTCAGTGATGCTCGCAACCACTTCACCGCGCATCGCCATAAGGACCAAGCCCCTGCCGGCACAGGCTTATGTGAGCAATGCCGTTGGAAAATACCTGACGCCCACATCACGTCGTATTTTATTAGAGGCAATTCGCCGTGAGCATACCTTTACGGCGGTAGAAAGGGAAGAAGGGACCGGTGGATCTCAGGCTGCTCCTCTATCGGGAACCCCTTTTCATCCAACAGCCCCCTAATCCACCACTCTGCTCCCCAGAAACACTCTTTTCACTGGCATACCACTGCAGACATGTTGCGTGTATCAGACACAGGTGGAATCCCTGAGTCGAGGCAGCAGACATGTGATGTTTCGATATCTGTTGTTCTCCTCAAGTCCCTCCCCTTCCACTTCTGAAGGCTCGAATAAGCTCGGTGAGGTAAGATTGATCTACTTCCAGCAAAATAAATTTGACAGAAATGGCGAAAGTCCGGCTGGTCGTGATCCGCAACCTAGCGCAACGACAATGGTGGACTATAATCTGGGGATCCCATAATCTGGGTTGCTCAAGAGTTCCTACTTCCCAAGACTGACCCAGTACTTATCTGCGGCCGCCATCGTATTCCCTGGACCGACTACACCACTTATGAGGAAAGCATTCCCAACATCAATTGCGGACCTACGGGTCCCTGGCACTGCACCCCGACCTCCTAGTAAATGGCATGAACAGACCTATTGATAACCAGCTTCTCTGGAATGTTCTGCGGGAAACTATTCAATATCGCGGATATCTCCGCGTTGACGACCTCGTTGATTCAATCAAGCGCTCTAATTCGACCGATCCGAGGGACATGGTATAAGATGTCCCGTTTGGAGGTGAACTAATTGACCCGAATCTTGATGCATTGAAGGCTGTGAAGACAACTGATGAGTAATTATAAGCGTCGGACGGATAAAACCTCCATACTTTGCAGACATTTACGAGGGCTGTGCATACGTTTCGGGACTTAGGGACCTCAAGGAACTGGATAGCATTTTTGATCAGGGCTTGCTTGAGGAAGTTGACATTGTCTTGTATTGAAGGCGAGGAGTTGCACAGAGGAAGAAAAGCCTTCCAGGGGGTTCTAAGCTGGATACCCACACTGTAACATGGTCGATAAAGGCAGGATTTACATACTTTTTGCACTGATTACCTAAGTGTCCGCATTTCGTCCGTTTGTCGCGCTTGATTTTTGTGCCTCAACTGGGGCCAGATTTTCGTTCCCTCAGCCCTACACATTTCCGATGGGTTGCTAGTGCTGCTAGTGCGCCGATTCGGAGTCCAATACGCGTGGCCACTTACCTGTTTAGGGCATATTTCCGGCGGCCAAACCCTGACAGCTCGTCGGATCTTCACAACCCCACGAGCTTAAACCAACATTCGAGACCAAGATGCAAGAATGGCACCATCATGAACCCTACAACGGAAAATAGGAAGTGGTCGAAGACTGCATTAATTTCTTGTTGATATAGGGCTAGTTTGGTTCCCTAACCGGTTTCTGTAATACTGTTGACAGGGAGGGTACAAAGCTAAACCGACTAGGGCCAAGGGGCCCTGCAACCAAACTTTATACCTTTTTCGCCGAGAAATGACCCTGGTCCAAATAGTAACGGCTCTTCGGCCGGCATAACACAGCAGACCATCATATAGGCAGTCTATTTGCTTTTTCTACGGCTATTAAAGCTATTCACGCCGTCACGGTCAGTATGACGGTTAAAATGACAGTAAGGCTAAAGTTTATAAGGTGTAAAGCATGATTCCATCTGTATCTTTATTAGCAATAAAGTCCGTAATAATTAAATAGTTAGAGAGAGAGAGGGAGATACGCGACGTATATAAATAATAGTTATTAATAGCCATTAAGTAATATAGTTATAAATAACTTTACGATATTCTATTTATTTTAAGAGTTTTTTTTTATTTATACGTATGTCATTACCATTAAAATGTTCCTTTATCGTTAGATCAGTATTGCTAACGTCCTTAACGATAATACGTCCCTCAGCGTAAATAACTTATTCTTGAATCTTAAAACTGTCGGTCTGGTTTATCGACTAATAGGTTAACTACTTATACCTTCTTTTATGTTACCATCATTATAAGTTAAAGCTAAAGCTATAACGAACGATGATAATATTAATAATAAGGTTCTTACCCTCGAGAATTTAATCTTAGCTTTATAGTTTAAATAAACTAAACTATAGTTTAAAGTCTTTATTAAAAAGCTTACCGAATTAATGAGGGTTAATGATTTAAACTATAGTATTCTTAAGTTCTTAATAAAGGCTTTAGTTAAAGTTAAAGTTAAGATAAAAGCTGTTGAAAGTCACGGCTTACTTGCACACGTTCAATTAAGGTCAAAAGTAGTATCTTGCTTATATTCTGTCTTCTGGCTGGCTAATTGCTGGCCTACGTAGTCTATATGGGAGGGAGCTTCGGAACAGCCATTCTATTAATGGATCATCATTCATCCACATTTATGGGCCTTCGGGCTAACTGGCCAATTAGACTTCTCTAGCTCCCGGGCGCTCCCTATCTCCTGCGCTGAGCGCCCATTCCATGACTTCAGTGGCTTTCATGGCTTCCATAGCTTCCTGTTGGCTAGATCCACTGCTTCCACGCAGTCAAGGGGTCTTCCTTTCCTGGGCGCCTCACTGCTTACTCTGGTCAATCCAACACACCCCCTTAGGTGAGCCTGCAGGGCGCGCCTGAACCAGATATGTAAGACTATTTCCAGTCTTCGTAGTCTTCGTTAACCACGATATCTTCTGCTTCGCTAAGGACTTCTTTCCGTCACTCGGTGATCCTTTCTTTGATATTCCTTAAGTTTATCTACTCCAGGAAGCTTTCCCATGCTCCCTTTAGCAGCGCTTTAGTCATTCCATCTGCCATCATCTCGGCGCTTTTAGTGTAACAGACTGTGATGTTCCCTCTTTAGACTTCCTAACGTAACCAGTGGTTATAAATATCCACGTGCCGTAGGTTAGTCTTAAGGGTAGTGATCTCTGCGTGCACCAGCCTAATGATTTATAAGTTATCACACTCTATTTATAAGCACGCGTCGATTTTAACTCCTAGTTCCTTAAGCAATCTGCTTATAAAGAGAGCTTCCTTCGCGGCTTGTGACAGGGCTAGTAGTTCAGCCTCTATTATTAACGTTATAACCGTACCTTATTTGTTAGCTCTCCACCCAATCATCCCTTTAAATAGCTTCATCGCATAGGCTTAGGAGCTCTTTCGATCGACTATGTTGTTGGCAAAGAAAGCGTTACTAGCGACTCGGAAATCGTTTTCTCCGCCGTATTGCAGCGCTAGATACCGCGTTTCCTATAAGTATAGGAGCACCCTATCTGCGGCAGCCTGGTGTTCAGGTCCAGGATTAGTTGCATAGCGGGCTAACCTTAAAACAGCGAAGGCAACGTCGGGCCATGTGATCACTGCTGCGTACAGTAAGGAACCTACTTTCCGCAGGTACATGATGATGTTGGTCTTATTAGCTAAGCCTTCGAAAGAGAGGAGCTCTTCTTTAGCCATTAAGGTGCTCGTTGCCTACTTTATTTGCGCTAAATTAGCGATTTTCTTAATATAAGATGATTAAGACAGCTAGATAAGCTTCTTTTCTCTATCTCTAAGCACGTTAATGCTTAGGAACTACTATAGTTCTTTTCCTCCAGTAAGCTTATATCTTTACTTTAGTTATTTAATTAGGGAGAGAGCTTTAGCTCGATCTTTCTTATAGAACGTTAGGGTTATATCGTTAATGTAAAAGAAAAGGAGCACTCTATCTTTAATGAAGCAACAGGGTTTATATAGTATTAGTTAGAAATCGAGTTTGCATAAGGTTTAAGTAAGTGATCATTACTAAAGTAATAGTGAGCGCCGTAAACTATATAGCACCTTTTTAAGTTTAAGTATTATTCCAGCCTTTTGATAGCTGGGAGGCATCTTTATAAACACCTCTTCATTGAGTTCTACGTTTATAAAAGCATTAACTGCGTTATATTGTAATAGCTCGAGATTGTACCGAGCCGCGATAGCGATTAGCATTCAAAAGGATCTTCTTATTAAGGTCGTGTCAGAAAGTACGGGGCAAGACCGGAGTTTCCAACATGAGCACGGAGGTTCCGGGTACGCAAGACCCACCGAAGGATCCACCAGGAAGCAAAG
>MU853885.1:0-110559 GCA_033297225.1 Diplogelasinospora grovesii | reverse complement strand
CATCCTTTCCTGGGGCACAGTTCAGCTTGTGCATCCAACAGCGCCTCACTGACCACGCGATAGCCCCATGGGGTTATAGCCGGTTAATCCAACAGTTCCAATCGCCCGGGGCCAAGGGACCAAAGATTTAGCGGCCGGGCAGAATTGCGGAGTGATCAACCGTTGGAAACGCCACACTGTAAATCTATTTTTGGGCTGCGAATGCGAAAGCGAATGGAACTGCAAACACAGCCCCGCGGACCACATTGTTTCCAGGAAGCGCTTCCGTGCAGCTGCCGGTCGAGTCTAACTACGTAATAACGGCTGTACTGTGTAAGTGAGAACTAAGAAAACAATTGCTAAATTGATGACCCGCGCCACACCTTCCAATTCCGGTGCACATAGTAATTAGCAGGAAGGTCCCTGTCCCGTGATATTCTTACAATGCAGTGTCATTCCTTTCAGCTCTGTTCTGTCTTGTGTTTCTCTCTCTCTCTTGTCATGAACACTGTAATATCTGCAATACACTTAGTTCGTGAAACAAGCATTATACCTTCACGTCACTAGCACCAAACATTTGTTTTCTGCTTGTCAGCTCTTCCTTCACATATACACTCTCCAAATCCCCAAGACCTCCGCACAGATATGATTATCGACGGGATGTCGAAACGGACAGTATTCACCACAATAACGCCCCTTCCGGTGGGTATAACCCGGGAGGTGGTGATCGATTTCTTGCACAACCACCTCGAAATGATCGATCTGAATCCTCTGGTCCAGGAGCGCCACCCTATCAAACCACCAGCCCACGCCGAGCCTGAAGAATTCCATTGTACATGGTATTCACTCACGGACAAGATATCATATATTCCCGGGGGGTTGGTGACAGGGGACGTGACGTACACATGTGCATTTCATGACCTCCCGACGGGGCTGCAGACGCATTGCTATGCGCCTGCTGGACTCAGTACGCTCCCTCCCACCGAAAGAAAAAAAAGAGTAGCTTCTGCCTGTGGTTGTGCTAATGGTGTATGGTGTAGATATAAGAGATAAATGGACGCTGAACGGCAGCCTACCAGGGGAGCCCGTACAACCGGTGGAGTTGGGAATTGGCGCTCCTGTGCAGGGGCTGTACATCAGGGAGGACGTGGACATGAAGTGCAACATTGTGATGACCAGCTTCGTCAAGAAGACACTCAAAAAAAGTCATGCGGCGCTCGTGGAACGACTAAAAGTTAAGGCGACCATCGCCACGGCTGCTGCGAATGCAATTGCAAATGCAAAGGGGAGGTTGAGCACCAGCACCACTGGCAGCAGCAGTACGCATAATGAGAGCATCAGACGGCAGCAGTCCAGCTCGACAGTTAATAGTACAGTTAGCACGATGTATGGGGGTGAACGGCCAGGAACGAGCAGAAGCACCACGACGGTCAGCAGCATTGGGACCTGGCCACCCCCTTCCACCAGCAGTACAACCAGCACAGCAAGCACAACGGGCAGTTATGTTCAGTCAGGTAACCCCCAGCCAGGAAGGGGGTACACAGTCAGCCCGGCGAGCTCTGTGTCATCTCACCACCACCCAAAGCAACAGCAGCAGCAGCAGCAGCAGCAGCAGCAGAAGTTGTGCCTTCCCGGACAAACATACACCTACGAACCATACACCCCACAATACCAATACCGATACCAAACTTCACGGGTCTCTCCTCCCCAAGTACTGTACGGCAAAACACTACCGGCCCCCAACTCAAACTCAGATAGTAACCTCTTTCCGGAACCACTGCGTATTATATCCTCGGGAGGGGGAGGCTCAGGACGGGGTTTGCAGAGAGGAGGTGCTATGGGTATAGGAAGGGACGTGTCGTGGCGGACTGTACAAAGCCGGCGGCCGCTACTGTATCTGAACGGGAATTCCGTTAGTAGTCACTATCCAGACACGCCGACTACTGTGTTGTCCAGTTCCGGTGGGTTCGAGAGTAGTCCCGTGGCGAATCCGGACTATCCGCAACTCAACCCATACGCAGATGGAGATATAATAAAAGAGGTTGAGGGGGGGAACAGCCTGGGGAAGCAAGATGAGGGGAATCCGACGAACCCCCCGAAGCAGATCCATGTGCAGGTGCAGAGGGTGTACACTATGGGAACGGGGCATCTTACGGGGAGGTTGAATGGGCCTTTTATTGCTGAGTTGGAATAAAAGGGTTAGGGTGGGGTGGGTGGGACAAATGGGCTGGGTAAAGAGTTGTTGGTTTGCATTTGCATTTTGTGGTGTTGAAGGGGAATAAGGAAGGAAGGTCGTAAGGGGGGTAAATATAGGCTGGCGTTTGTGTTTTATATATATATACCCTTCTATTAGCATCACGTTTGGAGCATCGATTCATTTTAGCTTGATTGTAAAAAAGAACATGATTTAATACACCCATATCGCATGATACAGATTGTGAAGTAAGGCCATTCATTGCCATCGTAACTAATTAACAGGTGACAGGGATCAAGTGTTGCAAAACATGTTTTTACTTACTAGTTGTCATTTGAACTGGGTTACCGGTGCTGGATTCTTTTGACCAAACATCACGAAAACGACAACAGCATAATATTATTAGTCTAGCTATTACTACCATGATCTGTGACCAGATATAGTCTACAGACTCACTCAAGTACGCCCCGCCGAGAACTGAGAAGATAAAGGGTTACTGGCAGTCGATCGAACCACGCGTGTTGATGGAGGCAGAGGTGGATGATCAATGTTTTTATGGTGTGGAATAGTCATATCCAATGACGATGCTGGGGGAAAGATGGTAGTAGACAACAATGAAAAAAAAAAGGGGGGGGGCGGGGGCGAGTAACCAAGACACAAAAGAATGTTCGCATTTGCGTGTGTGTGCTCTAATCCCATTCTCTAGTTCTATACTCCATTATTTCCACCCCCGTACTCGACCCCTTACTAAACCCTTCAACCCCCCTGCCAACACTCCAACAGAGACCGTGCCCTCCCCTATCACACTATATCACTTACTCCAAAAGGCCCAAACCCAGTCCAATCCGCAACAACACTAGTATGCAACACCCTTTTACTACCCCCCCCCCCCCTTTTTTTTTTTTTTCCTGACCTATTAGTACCCTCAAATTAATACCAGATTGACAACAATATTCCGTTGGGGCCGTTAGATAGTAGAAGCAACAAAAAGCCCAGCAGACGCCAGCAGCACCAGCCCACCAACCAGCCACCCTTCAAGCAGCACCTGCTGCTGACGATAGCCACCAGAAACAACAACCACCGGCGGGGGGATAACCTTGGTAGTGGTAGGAGCAGGTGCTGCCGGCTGGGTATTAGTAACGACCGGGTAGACAGTCGTCTGCTGCTGCTGCTTGGTGGGGTAATATGGTGGCGGTTGGGCGTGGCAGGTGTTGCATGGCATTACCTATACACGTCAGTACACTGCTTAATTATTACTCTCTCCCGCTAGCGACCAGACACACACCCTCCCCTGTATTATTATAACCAGATATTGCCCAAGAGAGGTTTAAGGGTTGGGTAATCAGTTGGATAGGCTTTGATTTGGGCTGGTTGGGTTACGGGGCAGAGAAAAAGGAAGGGGAAGAAAAGACTAGGAACAGAAAAAACAGGCGGTCGCGTCGGTTAGGTTGAAGGGAGGGAAAAGGAGGACGAAAAAAAACTACAAAGGAAACGAATTGGGGGGGGGGAAGAAGGGAACAGGGAAAGCGAGAAAGCGAAAAGGGGAAAGGGGAAGTAAACGGGATAAAGGAGGCTGATAAGGGAGGGGCTTACAGTGGTAATAGTACAAGGACAATCAGTAATGGTGAGCGTCGTGGGCTCAGTCACACAATATGTAGACTTCCCCATGGTGAACGTCGTCGGGAAGGGGCAGACAGTCGTATACACATCAACGACCGTAGTGATGGTCGTCACGTTCGGTCCGTGGCTCATGCTCGACATGGTACCACTAGTGGAAGAGGACATCATGCTGGTTGTCATGCTGGCCGACATGGACGTAGTGTCGGTAGTAATATTAGTGGTGGTGGACAGGGTAGCCGTGGTGGTATCGGTGGTAGAAGTCGTGGTGTCGGTAGTGGTGGGCAAGGACGGGGAAACAGGGGGCGGAGGCGGGCCGCCCTGGGCTGCTACCATGGTGGTGGCGATCAGGGGAAAGAGGATGATGAGCTGGGAGTACATCTTCAACGATTCGATGGACGAGCTTGTTTGCGTGTGTGACTAAATGAGTGACTGAGAGACTACGAAAAGTGTGATTTTGTGGGAGAGTGGCTAAGCTGGCAGTTAGCAAGAGAGTGTGAAGAAGTGTGAAGAGGCTAAAGAGTGACTGGACGAGACAAGTGGCTTTGAAGTTGAGGAGGGAATCCAGCAAGAAAAGTAAGGACGGCTCGCCCCAATTTATGCACTTCTGATAGACATAAAAATCACCGCGGGAAGGACTTGACACTGAGGGGCTTGTGGAGGGGCTTGTGAGCATGTCTCTCGACAATACGACGAAAATAACCCCTATAATTCCACCGTCAACTATCCTGCCCAATGAGCTTAGAGAGTATTGTCCAAAGACAAAAACAAGACCTTGAGCCTAGAACATAAACTGTCTCGAGGTGCCGTTCTCAGGAATGCGCCGAAGACTTTCAAAACCCTGTCGAGAATGCTGTCTGATCTTGTCAAGTTGTCAAGTGGCATCCCTCATTCCAGTGGTATGTTGCTGGCATCTGGGCCGCCAAACTCCGCATTCCATCCGCATAATCCCCATAGAAAAATCAAACAAAACAAAAGAAGATGATAAGTCACGGATTAACAGATTGACAGCTGATTCTTGTTGAATTCTTTTCATTTTCATCCCATCTCGCGACTACTCGAACTCGGCTACTCGAACTCGACTCAAGTGTCAGATACTGACATATTGACACATTGTGTAGCCGACACCTCTTTCACCGAGCTCGCTACAATACTCTTGCACTAGCCATCAGACTAGCTCAACCTCCACACGGCCATCTACCGGCCCCTTTTTCACAAAACGTATTCCACACCCGTCCACCCCCTTTCGCTCCTTCACTATGCCCCACAAGGATGATACTAGACAGTTTATGTCCGTGACAAAGCTTCCCCCCGTCTAGATATGTCACAACCTTTCCTCTGAACGCCATATAATGCCCAAAACGAGAGATGACGGTATTAGTAGAGATAGATAGCACGCCCCCCCGAATATCAATATCAACTCAACCAGCTACCCATATGCATTTGGACAGAGAAAGGTCCGCTCCACCAGCCAGCCGCGAATATGCAGATAAAAACCCATTGTCGCCCATACCCAAGCCAAGCCAGAGGGGGGAGACAGACGCATGCCATGATAATATGCTTTTTTAAAACTGTTTCACTAAGGATATTTTGTGTGTCACCGCCCATCATTTGCGGTTCGATCGGCTTTGGCTGCGCTCAGGGATGCGGCCTTGCGAGTGGCTGCCCACCGTGATGGAATCGAAGTCGTAGTTCTTAAGCGTCTGTTCGTATTTGGGACTGCGGAGGAACTTGGGCACCGAGTCCTGTACGTCATTTATGTTAGCGTCTCATTTCTGACTCAAGACACGAAATTCCAGCGGAACTAAAAGGACAAAGGACTTACGCTTGCCATCAGCTTAAACACGGCATTTTGAGCATCCTCAAACAGAGCCGTGACTTCGTGGAGCGTGTCGATCATAGCCACATCTTGCCCAACGGCCTTTGTCATGCGGGTCGCCAGGTTGTTGCGCAGCTGATGGTCGATGTTGAGCTCGCAGGGAGATCCGGGTGCTAGGAACGCATTGTAAATGCCGTATGCCTGCGCCATGATTTCCTTGATGCCGTCCATCGACGCGGCATTGCTGGGACTCTTCTGCGCAGCCCGCGTCGCCGCTTTGCACTGCCGCACAAACTCATCGACATCGATGTAGAACGACAGGTTCTCCTCGCAGTGCGTCTCCCGCAAGTTCTCCCTAAAAAGCAGGCGTAGAGCGGCGTCGTTGAGGATCTTGTCCAGCCGTTGCGTGTTGGAATCGCGCGCTATCCCCACGGATCGAGAGGCCGATGCTCCTTCGCTCTCGGACGGGCGACCCCTTGACAAAGCCCCGTTTACAAGGTCCTTGCCCTTCGCTGTCACCTGGTAGATGGCGTGCTTGGTCGGCTGGAACAGATTGTGGCCCGGGTACTGCGCCATGTGCGCCCTGTCCTGCTGCACTGGCTCCAGGAGGTCGTACTCGACAAATAGCGAGGCGATCTCGATCGTTTCTCTCCGGTCAACCGTGGTCGAGCAGTCCATCAGCCAGTCCGTCGCAGCCTTTCCGGTGAAAGTATCCTTGTACGTCCTGCCACCCACCTTACGCTCCGCCGCCATCTTAACTCCCGTCAGACCGTCTCGGTAGTCGTTTAGGGAGTCTGAGTCAGCTGAGCTCACGCTCGACTTGACGTTGGGCCCGTTCGAACCGATAAATCTCCTAAAGATAACCTCAATAGTGCCGCGGTCCGTCACCAGCTTGTCTGACTGTCCGTCTCTCTCCAGAACGACCAACTGCGGCAACGAATTGCCGATGAGCTCCGCTACCTGTTTCTGTTGGATACCGTTCCGCGCGCAGAAGCGGTCAAGGATGGAGATACCCTTGGGCGTCAACTGCCACACCACACCCTTCATGGTGTATACCTGCTGGTACCGTCCATCTGCTGACTCGATAAACCTGGCTTCGAGGAATCTCTGGCATATTGAGCGAGCCATGTCTTTCGCCATGGAGAAGGTAGTAGTGGTCGTGGTCGTCACGATGCGTGATGGATCTTTGGGATCCGGCATCCGGTTCGATTGAGAAAACTTGAGCGAGCCCAGGTTGTTGATGGCATCTTCTGACAAGAAGGTATGCTCCACCTTGGTCAATCGTACACGGTGTGCTGAAAGGGGCAGCAGGCTGACAATTAGAGTAGCAAAGAGATCTTTGAAGTCCTGTTACAAGTCATTAGCATTGGGCGGAACTGGGAGCAGTATAACGGAGCTAATGAAGGCAACTGACCTTTGTGAACGGACGGTCATCGTCCGTCATCCGTAATAGCCTCGACGATGTTTGATGCATCTTGTTGTCTACACGGGGGATGTGGATGGGCAGAGGACGTGAAGCGTCAGTCGCACTATACGGTTGTGACGGAGGATGATCCTTGGTCACTGATGATGAAGAGCCGAGCTGCTTGGTGTCACCCGGCAGTGTCGTGGACGTCGACCCTGAATAGTTGGACGACGTCCTGTTGCGCGAGGCTCTGTCAGGACTCGGCTGCGGGCTGCCAATGGCAGAGTCGGGGCCGGTTGAGAGGCGACTTAGAGACTGTCGCGGTCGCACTCTGGGCTCCGCAATGCCGGCGAAAGTCTTGTCGAATGCTGCTGCGGCGAGGGCCAAGATGCCGCCTGATCTTTGCGAGCCAGTGGATGGGCTGCTTGAATGTTGCTGCCGAAATGTGTTGTTCGGCGCAGATGCAGGAGGAGAAGACGCGTTAGCAGCAGCAGCAGCAGACCCTTCAGCAAGCGGGGGGTTCTTGGGTGCTCTCCGCTTGGTGGAATTGCTCAAGTTTGCGTTTGACGGTGACAGTGAGCTAGACAATGGCGTTGGGCGGGACGACTGTGAGACTGCAGCCATCTAACAGTTAAAAGGTTAGTGAATAATGTAACGGAGGGTGCGTGTGCGCCGTCTGGGATGGGCAACCGTCGGTTCAAATAAAAGAGGGACAACCGACTGGCCTACCAAGTGGAGCGGCCAGGGCTACCCAGGAGGGGGGGCAGTGACAATGAACTGCAGCCAGGGAACAGTGTGGTGTGTGTGGGTGCGTGGAAAAGTACTGGTACAGGCGGGAGTGGTACTTGCACCAATTCCCGAGATGGAACATTTAGTGGAACTGCCACTTGCCGTTTGACAAGGCTCAGATCATGGCCGACAGACTGAGCTCACTTGTGTAGCCTACAAAAAGCACACACATGAACTTAGACAGAATAAAAGGAAACAACATGTTTGACAAGACACTCTGTCGGTGAATAGAGGCATCAGAGGAATTGCGGTGGGATGATGCAGTGCTTCGTTGTATTATTCAGTGTTCGTCGCAGGCATGGGTACCCGCAACTGTAGTTCAGCGGTGGAGAGCTGCACTGAGCCATGACCCGCAACTCTGTATCAGCAAGATCCACTTCGGCAGGCTGCTCAGGAAGAAAGTGGAGCAGCATCTTGAACCTTGGCGTGGCTCAAACGTACTCAGCATTGAGCACCAGCAAGCGTTGCTCAGAAGCTCTGGACCCTTCTAGCCTGGTTGAAGCACTGATACCATTTGTAAAACTTTTTTAATGAGGTAAAGACCGTATCGTTGCAAGCCAGATAGCCATGAAGTGTCATGTTTAGTAGCACTTGCTCTTCCCTATTCACAACTGCCCGTGCAATGGCGGAGGACACTCTGCGGTAAGGTAGCAATGGAAATCAGGTAACCCGTAAAAGCTGTGGGCGCAGGTCAGGGACAGGAAGGGGCGACTTTGGCCATGTGGTGGACAGAACAAAAGGTAGCGGAACTTGCAGACGTTGGGGGCGGATGCGATTTGAATGTGATGGTGGCAGGAAAAAGGAACACTGCTGGGGCAGATAGATGGCTGCACCGTCCTTGCATGGCGGGCATAAGAGCGTGTCTCTTGAGGAAAGTCTGACAACAGAGGAGCAAGATCTGCGCGTGGCTCCAGGGATCTTTCCACCCAGTCCAAGCCGTTTTGGGTAGTGGCCCCTGCAGCCACGCCGTGAGAAGGCTCTCGTTGTGGAACGCTGAGTGGAGCTGATTCATCCCCTCGTTATTCGCTGCAATCTCCCCAGTCTTCTCAGGTATTTTCATGCCACTAACGATGCGCCGGCTAGCACTAACTTAGGCCCACTGACTGCAGAATCACGGCTCATGCTGATGGCGTTCGAACGGCTTGCTTGACTCTTGCAGAGCGCTATTTTGCGCCGCTGCCAGATGCAAGCCCTGCGATAAGTATAGGCAGATGGGCGCATGCTGTTGCCGAAACCAGCAGGACGTCATAGCAATGTAAACCGATATTATTGCTGTCCCAACCGCCATCTTGGCAATGGAAAGGTCTCAAGTGTAAGCAACAAAAAGAAACAGAGCAAGGAGCAGATACGTGGAGAGCGGTGACCTCTGGACAAAGACGGCTTGTCTCTGACGCTCACCGCTGCGTGCAGTACGTCGTACATGTCGCATGTTCACACGCATGCGCAAAGCGCCGTATTGTGATCAGTCAATCAGCTCTAACGCCCACTCTCAGCGACGCCGCACTTACGGAGCTCATCCAGTCGAGGCTGAAGAATTGTCATGTCATGGGTTGGGCCAGATTGATCATGAATTCCTTTTCGGAGAAATGGGTGCTGCAAGGGTACCCAAGGATGGCAACGGAAAAGTAAGTAGGGACACATCACGTACCTTGCTTGCCGAGTGACGAACTTCCCTGGTGGTATCGGCAATCGATTCTAGAAGGGCACGACTGCCGTTGCCTCGGCGCAATACTTTACGGCGATTACCGACTCGGCGTTACGTCCCAGAAAAGGCTTTTAGTATAGATGGGTTGCGATGGATGCCACACAAACGTCGGCAGGCGGCTGGAAAACAAGACTTCCGTCTGCCCCAGCAGCCCAGAAAGACGCGTCGCAATACCTGCTCGTCAAGAGCAATGTATGGCGCGATGTCTCACAAGTTCCCGTGACTAAATGCCTTTTCTGAGGAGTTCGCGCGGACCGGGAGCCAAGAGTATGACCAAGGCCCAGTTGAGCAAGCGTCGGATCTCGACCGCAGCTATCAGTTTGAACTCCGAGCCGGCGCGAACACGTCTCCCGGCCGTTATCCGCCGATGCAATGGAAAAGAAAAAGCGAAAGGCCCCTCTCACACGGTGTCCGCAAACATGTCACAAACGGATCCTGATATGTTACAATGTGTCAGTTTGTGGCAGGCTTCCTACGCAATCGCAAGACAAAATCAAGTTGTGACACATCCTCTAGAAGCAAAAGAAGGACATTAGAAGCACTGGGTTGTGTCGTCGTTGGACGTCAAGTCTGAGGATGATCGCCAATGAACATTTCGGTCCAAAGAAACCAAAAGCCCCCGGTTTGCCGAATGTGGAGATCGAGGGAAGCAAAGAAGAAAAGACGGTTTTTCTAGAAGGAAATGAAAGACGGGGCGCTTATCTTACGGCGGAGGAAAGTAAAATTTTCAGAACATGGTACGCATGAACGAAGGGAAAGGGGAGCGCTGACCTGGATCGACGACTTGTGTCAAATTTCGAACTCGGGGGCCGTTATGATCCTGGTTCCTTAACGCTTGACGTTTCGCTGTCGTGCAGGTTGCTTATTTTAAATTTAGGGCGGGCGCGATCTGCCATGAAATCCAAAACACTGGTCCGTAAAATTCACGCTTCTGTGTCGTTCGTTCGTGAAATGATGAGTTGAAGCCGCGCTGGGGAAAGCAACCTATCCAGGCTTCCAGGTCCAGGTTCGGTAGGCGGTGGAGTTGAGAAGAAAATAAGAGAAAATAAGATTGTTGAGGAACGCAGATGCCTGGATGGAGGCAGCAGGCTCTGCTCACATATTAGAAAACTTCGCTCACTCCTCTAACTCGTTGGATACTTCGACCCTGTGCTTGTCCACTCGCTTGTTCGGCCACTCAGCTCAATTAGGCATTAGCTACGAAGTGTGCGAAGTGTTCCAAGTGATGCCATCAAGGTAAAGAAGAAGGTAAAGGCGGCTGTCCCCGCGGTTGCAGGGGTATGACCATTGGCCACCCTTTGGACGCGAAGGGCAGGGTTTTCATGTCTGTCAAAAGTCTGGAGGTGTCCCTTGAATGAAGCATTGCTAAAACGACAAATCATCTCTGAGAAAAGATGCGTGTCGATCCAGAGCTCTCGGTACTGCAGAATAGACGCTTACAACAAAAACATCAGCCCAGAACCTGGCCTGTCAATGTTTTAGTGGACAATCATCATCATACGAGCTCTTCCCGCACGTGTGCTTGACACAGGGTTCATCAAGATCGGCAAGGCCATTGGACGGCAGAATGGGTTGATGACGGCACACTCAGATCGCAGGTAAAACGTGTCTGCATGGATATCATGTGTGGATCTTTGCGGGACGCAGGGCTCCCACTGAAGGCCCTATAATTTCACCACTAAATCTTCCATATGGAGTTCTGTTTCGCGTCAATCTCGACAAGTGATTTTCTGTTTCATTTTTGCTTTTCTTTTATGTGTTCCCTCCGGTTTCGATGCAGCCGCAATCAGATCTGTCGTTTGTTTCTCGCTTCTCGTCAACTGTGTCGTGAGTGAAAGACCGGACGATTTATCGCATCTTTTGCCGCGTTAGGTAACTACGGCATGTAACACTTGCTCGGAGAACACACAGCGGTGCAGGTAGTTGCTGCAGGCTGCATGCAGTACAGACCAAGAAGGAGGGGGTTCCGTCCACTCCGGTTCATCCAACCTCCGTGATTTCGGGACAATTCCACGTTTTCACCGCCTTTCCCACGTGGAATCCCGTGTGCAGCAGAAACCAGGTCTTGCCCCTTCCTCACTCACATCTCACTCACATCTCACAATCACCTCACACATCCGACACACTCAGTCTTGGGGTTGCATGCTGTACCTATATCACGGCACAGTACAATACATACCCATGAAAGTTCGTTAGTACGGTGAACTCCCCCACTTCGCTTCTTTCTCTCAGGCACTTATCCATGCACCACCAATCGAAAGCCCAGATGCCCTTACCGGCCTCAGGGTTCTCCGTTAACATTTTCACCAAAACAGAAAGGTCAGCGCAGAATATAGCTTCATGTCTCCAGTTCTTCTCTGTCTCACCCTGGTCCTTAACAATTTTCAGATAATTTAATTGGCTTCAGGCAGTCTTTAGTCTCTCGCTTAAATCCTGGAAGCCACAAACTAACGAACTTTCAAGGATCAGAGTGTATAGGTTGCAATGTGAGGAGAGTTTGCTTTTTGCGCAGTGTGGGGCTACTTGCTTTTTCGACCCCGCGATAACACTTGATGCAGCCATGCTTCTGATTACCACATGGCAACATGCTTGCCATGGCGGAATATTTGCGCAATGGTAGAGGTCTAGAGACGATCATTTCCTCATAGGGCAGAGTAGGCTTTTAAAGCCCGTGCTTCTCCAAAGAGGACAGAAATGTGATGGGATTGATCCAACCACGCTTAGCATCAACCACACTAATAAACCACACATGAGCTTTTGCGTCATAAGTCTGTTGAGCTTGACTTTGACAAAGTGACGATTTAAGAATCATGCAGAACTGTCCTGTCAGTGTGGTACAGTACCCGTCAGAGCTCGAGATGAACGACAAAACGTGCGTTGTGAGGTCAAAATAATTGGGTTAGTTATCATCTCATCTACGGACGCGGATGCCCCGCGCCCGGCGATATCTCGCTGTTGGACCGGCCGGTGATCAGAGAAGCTGGCCGCAGTCAGCCACAGTCACGGTGGCTTGAGTGGCTTGCGTGGCTCTTTCAACGCTCTTTGTGGGAATAAGGAATGGTTTTTTTTCGCAGCTAACGAAGAGGCTGAACGAAAAGGAGTCCGGTAATGGGATGGGGCTACCAAAATGGGTTCCTTGGTTGTTTTGTTTAAGATGAGGCGGGCGAGTCAGGGTTAATCCTCGCAAGAGTTATTTCCGGAAAGCCTCATTGGGCAGAGGGAGATCGGGTGTGAGAAACGGTATGTACGAAGCGCACGCACCAGGTCCTTTTCAGAGACGGCTGCAGTTGTACCGGTACCTTCGCATCCACACCTCGACGGTTTTACGCCACGTGAGCCACTCACAATCTCGGAAGAAAGAGCGAGGGGACATGGCTCACGCATGGCTCCAGCATGGTTAAGGTGGAGAATGCCACGTGGTAAAGTGAGCCACATGTCGACTGCGACCAGGGGTAGGTGGGTACTTGGGTACATTCATTACGTGGGATGTGATTCCCAGCGGGCAGTTGCGGTGTGCGAAGCGTTGTTGGTACCGCGATTCTTGAAAACCTTGCTTTGCTTCAAAGTCTTCCAGATTCCTTCCTGTCCTTGAACCAGGCCCCTTGTCCGATCAACACCCATATCTGCCCATGAAACATGAAAGGCTACCACCCGCATCCGATCCCCCAATCCCGCCGTAGCGACCTCATCGTCGACTATGTAGATCCAAAGTATCGGAGCACAACAAAGAGGCGTGTTCCTCCGGTAAGGCTGTCGTGCGTGCCATCGATATATGAAATGTGACGAAGCCTAATAAAATTGTGGGAAAGCACATAAGCAGTAGGGAAAAAAGCAGACCAGTCACTAATGCCCATTCACCAAAATTTGGTGGCTGATTGTTAACGGATGGCTCTGCTTTTTTTCCCCATCACTTAGCACAGAGAAAGTCCAGTGCCCACTTAACTTGTTTGACTCTGCGAGTCCTTCAATTCCAAAGAGTCCCACTGGGTCCTATGAAAGACCAGACGTTAGGGTCGTTGCGAGGAATGGCTCCTGAGTCCTCCCACAGAGGGCCAACAGCAGGGTATGGACCGGGAACTCCCTTGCCGCATGGCGATGATGGATGGGGGCTCACATCGATTTCCCTCCAACCAGTCAGATGTTGAGTGGATCATTCTGGATAAAGGTCGGGTGGGCGAGAACCGTGAAATCCCAAGCTCATGTCCCAAGCCCAATTCCGACCCGATGGAACAGGCAGCTTGGTACCGGACTGCCCACGGACTAATAAGGTGCCCAATGCGCAACACAGACACCACAGGGACTGACCAACCCAAGAGACCCCCGTTGAGTGCCAGATTGCGGAACCAGATCGTAATGGATTCTGCAGCCGAGGTACATGGTTTGTGAAACACTGCATCAATTTGTGATCTGCCGACACGATTTCTCAAAGAAGCAGAAAGCGTCACACCCAGAGAAGGAACGTAGACAGGAAACGCAGGGGCGAAACGTGTTTTGTTCAACCACGTCGCAAAGACTTTTGCTGGTGGTCTTGTGCTCCACATGCATGGCTTTTCCCGCCCGGACGTTCGCTCTCCCCGGGTGCTCCCAACCTCAAACCGCAATGGCGGCGCCGAGTTCCCCGAGTTTCTAGAAGCTCTGTATCTCTGGGTTCGCTGTGAACCCCAGAACCGGGAAAGCAGACGAACAAGGTTTCGCTTGACGAGTCAAAACCGCCTATCAACACGTGGGTTCTAGGTAGAGCACGGCGCCCCTCCTCGGCGATGAAAGGGACAATGGCGACCCGAAACGCCGCCTGTCTGCAACATTTGGAGGTGGCGTCAGAATATTAACGTGGCCGCGTGCGGAGAGAGCTCACAGTCTGTTCCCCTCGTACAGAGCACCCAACAGACAGACTTTGTGCGTGTTGGGGTGTGCTCGAGGTTGGACAACGAATGAATGAATCCGGTTGAACAAGATCAGGCTCAGCTTGTGCGCGCTCGTACACACACACGGCAGCTTGCATCATCTCCTCGCCCGGACTTAGCTCTGCAGTCCAGATTAGACGCTCTCATCAGATCTTGATTCAGTCATTTGCCTTGTGTGCACACACGACACGTGTTGGACGGGGGGGGGCAGGGCGCAACTGCCGGGTCTTACGACATGGGCAACAGAGTCGTTCGACAACTCCGGACACCGGCAGCATCCAAGTCCTACCCTGACCACGCGTCACACACATTACGGCCGACCGAGTTCGTACCACCCGGGCCGTACATAATCTCTCTCCCTCGTACTCCGCACCCGTTGGTCTAGTCACTTCGATCTAGCACATCGGGCATCTCTTCACCGCATCTCCTTGACGGTTATCTGCATATGCAAGATACGGGGAAGACGTGATCGATCGGGCGTACGACGGGAGCTTTATTATTACTCTACCTTAAGCGCTCGTCGGATGCTGTGACATGATCGAATTTGTCCATATGCCGTGCGTCATCAGCTTGTTCTGAACAGCCGGAAAGCCCAGCGTGCGTCGGATGCGCAAGAGGCTGGATCTGGAAGTCGATAGTCGGCGCCAGAGGCAAAACAACCAATCCGCCATTCCCAAATAAACGCTGCGGGAGTGCCGCCGGCCGTGTGCGTGCCATGCGAAAGGGTGCGCGCAGTAGTCTCCAGCTTGGGAACCACTTGGGAACCACGGGTTGGCTCCCCCAAGTTGTCTGTGCAGTATCCGAGCGTATGGGTCATGGCTGGGGGGCACGACTGTGTTCGGTGTTCCGTTACGGTGAATTGCCTACCGTACGCACCGTAATTATCTGCGGTCGGGCCGTTCATTACAGAATCTTGCTCCGGGGGGAGGACAAAGGCCGGGCAAAATCTCCGCCTCATGCTGAGTAGATGTGTTTCCTGATGCTGTTGCTGCTGCTTTGTGTCAGTTTTGAGGTACTTGCGCGCATTCACGTACCACAAAGACAGAGGCATTTACGCTGGCCAATAGCAGGTCATCGTGACGAACTTACTGTGTACGGTAAAGAAGCACGCAGGCAACCGAGTCAGGTAGAACGCAAGGCCCGCTCTTGGCATGGACGATCCGGCCGCCGCCCCTCTGCCGTGCCGACCGTGCTCGCCCGAGTGCGTGGCAAGTTCAAAGTCAACGGAGCTTCTGTCCTCTTTTTCTTCGGCTTTGGGAAAGTGGAACAAGTGTCGAAATCTGTACACCATGGTTAGGCCCGCACCTTGCCAGTGAATAAATAGCTTAGATGGGATGAACTGCTGTCTCCCAGTCGCAAGGCAGTACTGTACAATTGAGCGCTCATAAGTTCACTCTTTCAGAGCAGGCTGCTGCGATAGAAATGCTATTGTGCCTTCAGCATTGCGACCAATTATAACACCAAAAATGCTAGTGGCAAATAACAATGTGCAAGATTCGCCCACAATCAGGCTAACTTCAATTGTGAGGAGCTGAGGCGGCTCAAGCGGCGAGGCTGCGTGTTTGTTTCAAATCATACGATATAAACATGATGTGATATTGTATGAACCTAGCTAATTACCACCCCCGATTTACACAAATATTGTCCGAGGTGAAACTCTTATTTTGCTTCTCTGCTTTGAACGATGAGTTCGGTATCGCGTAGTTCCACGTACCGTAAGCCGGACCGTGGCCGGGGCCGGGACCGCCGGCTACCGTCACCGTCACCGTCACCGTCACCGTCATCAACCCGCTCCTCACAAAGATCATCACCAAGTCCTGCACGCTCACGTTCACGACCAAGGCGGTCGTCAAAACCATCAAAAGCACTCGTCCTCCGAGACAGACAAGAAGAAGAGCAATACGCCATACAGCTTCCACCACGTGTAGCTCGCCACTCAGCCTCGAATGATGACAATGACTACGAAGAATACACCGTTAATGGCGACGACTATCACCGCGATCGCCAGAGGGGTTACCGACAGCAGCAGCAGGACCAGCAGCAGCGGAGAAGGAGTAATAAAGACGATATGGGGGTTATCCTGGCTGCGCTGGTCTTTGTTACCTCGGTCCTTATTTGTTGTTGCGACGACGACGACGATTAAAGTTTATTTTCTTTACCCTATATATATGACGGAATTTACCTAAAATACGACGAATACATGTCCCCCTATCCTGTTAACACAAAACACATTTACTTTACTTTCACGAACACTTTATACCCAGTCGGGGGAACACCATTTTGGGGGGAGAATGCGAAAAGTTATGAAGAACGACATTGTGGTGGAAAAAAAAAAGGGGGGGGGGGATGCTTCCTAAGTGGAGGGCTCAGTTTCCATTTCGATGGTCTTCACATACTCTGTCTTGCTCCCTTTACACTCATTAGTCTAGAGCGATGTCCATGGTGCAACTGCCAGCTCACTTGCTTGCAGAGGATTTGCCGTCACGAATCACTCGATGAATTTGGTGACAGCTCCCAGATTCCACCTGACTGGTAGTATTTAATGTTAGATGCCTGGGCGCTTTTTAAAATTCTTTTTTTAGATATCACAGGTCCTCTACCATGACAGCAGTGCATGCTGCCTAGTCTCCAGGAATCCGCGCTACGTCTTTTTATTTACCTATGCGTTTGCTTCGTGCATCGGGCCAGTTTTGCTTGCGTGACAAGAATTTTAATGGCTTAAAACTACTACTATCCGCGAGTCGGTGTGTGTCACAACAACAAATCAAGAAGGAAGGTAGGAGCAGGGCAGCCGATGTGCACATGGCAGCTTTTTTTTTAAAAAAAGCACAGGACATTTCCCTACCACAGATTCTGTTTGCTGCTGTCACGGAATCTAGTGCAAAGCTTGCTGGAAACCTGGTGTTAGGAGGGAAGGAGGAGCAGGACGGCGGATTTAGTGGCAGGAACCTCAGAGTGGCAGCAAATCCAAAGGGGCAGAGAACTCAGGCTGGCAAGGGTGACCGCAAGTCCCGCCAGGAGGAAGGAGCAGGACAGTTAGTGACGGCAAGTTGGCGGTGACGACAAGTTCAGGGATGGCAAACCCCGATGACAGCAGAATTCAGTAGCACAGCAAATCGAGTGGCAGCAAATCGAGTGGCAGCAAATCGAGTGGCAGCAAATCGAGTGGCAGCAAATCGAGTTGAAGGAAGGAGCAGAACAGTAACTCAGCGATAGCAAGTTGGCAGTGACGGCAAATTCAAGCAACTGCAGAATCAGGAGGCAGCAAACGGACGAAGAGTGGATCCATAGTAGCAAATCCGCGCACTTTGTCCATTGCCCCTTAGGGAAGGCAAGACAGATGCTGTACCTTCCCTTTCAAAAAGCAATGCCTTTCCTTGAGAGAGAGAGCAGTACACATATGGAAGTGCCGTAACTGCCTTTGAGAAACCGGTGCCTTCCTTCTGAGAGAACATGCACGCAGCCCTGACGTAAGCTCGTATCCGAGCGCTCTCCCAACCGTACATATCTGTCACCCACTCCTTCTGCGAAGCGCAAGCGGAGCGCAGCGGAGCACAGCAGAGCCAGCAGACCAATAGACCAGTAGAGCAAGTAGACCAGTAGAGCAAGTAGAGTAGTAGAGCAAGTAGAGTAGTAGAGCAAGTAGAGTAGTAGAGCAAGTAGAGCAGTAGAGCAAGTAGAGCAGTAGAGCAAGTGGAGCAGGCAGGCCAAGTGGAGCAGGCAGAGCAGGTATTAGAGTACGTACGTGATGCTGTCCGGACAGGAGGACACATGTATAATTTGTCCTACGAAAAAAAAGATCTTTAAATCATGGACGCAATAACCGACATTCCCGTTGCTGACTGTTCGAGTGCTACGTAGTCTAGCTTGTATAGCTACTTCACATACTGTCAGACGGAAAGCGGCTCATGTATTCTTCATATTCGGAAGAAAGCAACTGGGATTATGATGATCTAATAAACAGTTACGCTACCCATTAAGATGTCTCGTATAGGTACGTAGGTAGCCCAAGCGTCCTACAGAAACAAAACCTCGTTCCTGCTTCCCTGTTCAATTTAAGGTCAGATCAACATTGGGTTGACACCGATGATCTCACTTAAAGTTTCTTCTGCGAAGTTACTGATCATCAGGGTCGTCTGCGGGTATACCATATCGCCGGTCAGCGCCGCCGCAGGTGCGAGTGCGAGTAAACTTTAATGGATGGGGTCAGCAATCAGCAGTGAGAGAGCACTGGGCACAGTTGGGTCTGTTCTGTACGCAGGAACTCTCCCAAAGATTCCCAGCTCGAGCCACGGCAGGTATGACTAGCAAGCATGGCCCACTGGTCACCCCAATCTTGCTTCATGGTCAACACCCATGACCCGTGCACGAGCTGGGGGCTCGAGAGAGGACATTGAGCATGAGCGTCCCGAGAGCGGTCAGATAAAAGAAAACCTTGGGCCTAAGACCTAGTATTAATGGTCATGAAGATGGAACGCGTATAATAGCAGTAAGCAAAATGAAACAGGTTAAACATGTAATACCGGTAGGGGGCAACCTCTTATGGCTCAGTGTGTGACCAGATATATCGGAAGAATGTAACGCATAAAGAGTAAACTTTGAGCGGTCTACAAGTCTGATAGGTGACCCCTTGTTGCCTCACGGGCATTTCGTTGTAAGGTGACATATCTCAAGTTTGAGTCCTATACAGGACATTCATACAGCACGAGGAGGAGATGGCTCTCATGAACCAGCTGATCCTCGATCCCAAGACCCTCTCTCTGGGGTTAACTTGCCCCCCTCTTGGGCAGCTGCCTAGTTATCGTTGCATACCTGAGTATGGGACCTTACTTATAGTTACTCTGGTTTACCAGTCTAAATTGGTTCAGTTATGGACAACATACGCAGGCTCCAGGAACATGTCCTAGTAAAGACAATAATGGGACATAACATCATAATCTCACTCGTTCAAACCGACTGCAGTAGAGTAACATGCTCAATATATATATGTTCTCTACTTTTCAAGATATAAAAACCCTTTCAAAACGAAGTAACCCCATCCATTGCTAGGACCCGTCAGAAGAGACAACCCAGATGCCGTCCACCTTTGTCCCTTAAAAAAGCGCCTGAAACGCCCTCATCTCCAAGTCCGATCTTTCCCTGTCTTGTCCAGTCTTTTGTGTGCTAGAATACATACTGGAGCAAAATACATGTCATAACGCTACAAATAGTTCAAGCCGCCAGACAGTGTATGTACTATATCGACGTAGGAGCAGCATCCTTCCGCCACCCCTTGGCACGCATGTTACCCTCAATCGCCTTCCAGATGTTCTCCACCACCTCTCTATCCCTCCATCTGCTGGTCTCTGCTCCGGGCTGTCCCGGGTCGCGCCACTTTTCGACGGTGCAGGCCATGACGCCGTGCCCATATGATCTTACCGCCTCCGGCGGCTGGTCACCTCTCCAACCCAGGTACACACCCAGCACGTGCTTGAACAGCTCCGAGGGGTTGCTCCAGCGGTAGTTCTTGAACTGCCATGCCTGCCCCGTCGTGAAGACCGCCACCACCCGGTTCCAGTACTCCGGCTTGAACTGCTCCGGACCTTCCACAAGGATAAACCGCATCGGCCTGCTGGGGTCGATATCCTTCATAATCCTCGAGATGTGCAGCATCGACGCAGTCGAATTATGGTCCGGAGGGGTGTACCTCCCGGTCTCAAGGAACGATTTCACGTTGCTCATGCGTAGCAACGAAGACGCAGAGGGCGAAAGCAAGATGATCGGGTCCGGTCTCCTCTGCGGCTTTTGGTTGAGCGCAAGGGCCGGGTTATTCGCAATGCTGCTGCTGCTGCCGCCGCCGCCGGTAGCAGCGCCCGGTTTCTTGGCCATGAACTGCTGCGCGTGTTTTCTTACATGCGAGAAATCCTGTTTCCCATATCAGCTCATACCCCTTCTGTCACCCCTCCCCTTTTTTCTCTCTCTCTCTCTTTCGTTTTCGCGTGTACGTACCGTAGCTTTTATCCCCCGAAGGACAGTATTCCTGTCACCCATGCGCCGCTCACCGTTATATATCTGCGCCAACCTTGGATCCAGCGTCAGCGTCCCTCTTCCCGCGCCCGCAGCTCCAGCTCGTGCTGATGCCGCCATCGCACCAGCAGACGCAGAGCCCGTTGCAGGCGCGACTTTTGATGATGATCCCGCCGCCAGCGCCGCCGCCACACCTCCCGCTCCTCCTCCTCCTCCTCCAGCAGTTGCCGCCGCAAAAGAGCCAGCAAGAGGCTTGATATATTCCGACTCTTCACTGGCCCCTTCTAACCAGGTGATAAGGTCTAGCCGCTCGACAAACGCAAACTTGTGCACCGTACTAGCCACCACCTCCCCTTTACCACCACCACCACCACCACCACCACCCGCTGCGGCGGCGGCGGCAAGTTCATCGTTCAACTTTGTGGCGGACGCATTGTACTCCGGGATGGCGACTTCCCGGTTCAGCCAGGCAAAGTAGATAGACCTAAGATCGACAGGCTTCTCGTCGTTCGAAGAAACGAACCGCGTCGGCACGTCGATCGGGATGGCCACCCGCACGGGCTGCGTGAAGAACAAGTGTGTCGCCTGCGCGAGGGATGCCTCCGTCGGGGAGTCGGCAGAGGTGCTAGGTATGATGGCGCCTCCCGAAGCGATCGACTGCCGCAGCAGCAGGAGCGGATCAAGACCGTCTGTCGAGGCCATCTTGAACTTTCCTGCCTTTCAGTTACCTGCGTTTCAGTTGCCGTCCGAGAGCTAGCGCGCGAAGAAGAGAAATCTCAGAACGATACTCAATGCGCGGTGCGGATCAGGCTCGTGTTCTTTTGAGGTTCGTCGCGACTTGCTGCTGCTGGTAAAGTCAAGGTAAGGGCAATCAATGGACGCCGGGCTGTCGGTCGGATCCACTATCAAAAAGACGCGGCTGAGCGCGGGTGGTCGTTGGAGCTCGGACCAGCCGGCCACACAATACTAGCAGCTACCCTTGTTCGGTACGTTCCGCATCTTGCACGTCCCTTGTTAAGTCGTTTACGCTTGGTCTGAGAGCTGTTTGCATTCCCATTGATACGCTCGCTCAATGTCTTGAGCCTTTGGGATATTTACTGTATGCGTTATTGTGCATGTCGATTGCAAGCCTTTTTAGGCCGTCAGCAGTGGGACAATGTGCAGCGCTATCAACACTGTTAGCCTGACACTTGTGCCTTGTCTCAGCTTGAGATTCCCCTGAGCCTCCGTGATGAGTTTACGTCGAGATTCTCTTCCACTCGCTGCAACGAAGCTGTTCTCCGAGAGGGGTTCCGTATCCGTCACATCACCCAAAGCACCGGAATGTCGGGCAAGAGCCTCGATTGCAGCAAGCAGGCGCTGACACACTCCTCTATACACTCCTTACGATCAATACGGGATAGGACCTGACGTGCCGGATCAACTCAATAGCCAATGGCTCCTTCATCCTGTCTTTCCAAGGAAACTCTCCATGTGCCCGCCTCCAGACACTCCTCAACCCGGGCTGCTTGTATCCTCTTGCAAGCTGCGTCCGACTGATGAGGAGAAGCTCTGGACCCCTGACATCCCACTCAAGCTGCTAGTCCCTTGAGCCGTGCTCTTTCTTCGTCCGTGGTACTTGCATGGCGTTAGCAACACTCGTCAGATCGTTATAGTGACACCTCACTCACCACGCAGACTCCCTTTCCACCCAATCTGTGCTCTGGATTCGCCGGGCATCGCGGGCTGTCTGGTGAATGTTTCGGAACATCGAACGTAAACGAGTTTGCATCATGTGAACTTGCCTTCCTATCTTTGGGGGTCCTCGACTTTCTAGACTCGCGCTTGTGCGACATATAGCCCGTAGCTTTCGAAATCCGCGTAGACGGACTAGGCGAGAGTTCATCCCAGTCAGGAAGAACGCTCAGATCCAGGATCTTGTCGAAGAGCTTGCCTCCCACATCCTCCGCCAGCGGCGGTGTCCGTACCCGTATAGCTTCCTGAACAACGGTCAGTAAGGGGAGGTCTTCGGACGCGGTAAGTCATTAGCTGCTCACTCCCGCGAGATAAGTAGGCGACGGCGGTCGGTTAGAGGGTGCCGATCCCAAACGACTCTGCGATGATAAGCCACTCCCAATGGCTGCCCCTGGTATAGCAGTAGCTGGAATAGGAGGTAGGCCGCTCAGTATAGGGGTTGATGGCCGTCTTTGTTCCGTCATGATCTTGGAGGGCGAGCTTTTGGTACTTTTTCCAGATTTATCGGAGCGCTTGCGGTGCCAAAAACTTCCAAACAGGCTGCGAACGCTCTTCGAAGAATCTCCTTGACTACCGGACCTAGTCTGATCCATAGAACTGGGCGCAGATTGGCTCAGGTAGCTCTGGACTTTGCTCATTTCCACATCAGGAGTCCGAGCACGTCCTGACGTCGCGCGCTTTTCCTTCTATTGTGACGTGTCAGCTGGCTCCCCTATCGCTCCGTGACGTGCTGGGAGGCTAACACCTACGGCCCTCTCTTTTTGCAAATAGTCCTCGCCATTCTCCTCTGATGGTGAGGGAAAGGGGCTTTGAGGCCGAGGACTCTGGATGCCGCTGGCTTCGAGTGGCGGAGACAAGGCTGGAGTGTATGGTGAATGCTTCGGTGAGAGCCATTCGGCGTCTCTCCCTGGATAGCCAAGAATCTGAGCAGGAGTTCGCTGCAACGATAGGACGTGTGCCTGTTCCGAGAGGCAGGCGTTACGGGATGAATCACTCACGGCTGCTATGACCGTGGTCTGCTGCTGTGTTATCACAGTTCGGGGCGAAATTGTCCTCGGTTCCACGTCAGTGCCAACGCTTTGCGTCTTTAACGTTGACCTGCTTCTCCATTTCCATGAACTTCTGCCACCGCCATCCGAGGCCGGGGGCGGCTGGCCAAGGGATGCCGGGGTAGGAGCAAACTCGCGTTCAGCCCAGTAACCCCCCGGGAACCACACCCATTCGTAACCTTCCTTGGCCGGGCGAGGGGGGTCAACGCCGTACTCGACCACCGGACTTGGAGGATATTCTTTGGATGTTCGAACCGGTGTAAGTCCTCCGCCAGAGGAGGCCTTTCGCGCCGAAGGGGCATCACTTCCGTATCCATCCAACGCCGAGTCAAGAGAACGTCGCGGGGCGTCCAACTTGATTTCTGGCGCCTTGGCGAATGTTGCCGTGGGCGTGGCCATTAGCTAGGGTTTCTATGTAATGCTAGCTTCTTGCAATCTGGCGAAGACTGTGATACAATGTTAGTTTCTCGCTCGACTCAGATTTCCTCGGCTTCGCCTTGCGCCAGTAGAGCGCGATCCTCACATGTATACATTTCAGGCCCGGCCACGGTGCTGTGCGAGGCACCTCAGCCTTCCATGGGCGTAAAGTCTGAGAACGGCTGATAACTAATTTGTCTTCAGGCAGAGCTTGATTCGGTGGCTTGAGGTAGGATATCGGGCGGTTGATGGCAAGTGGAGAGACAGCTTAGGAGGAAGTTGAAGCGACGATGACTGTTTTAACGTCAGTAAGAGTATAGTTGTATGAGGGAACCTGATGGATGATGAGGTGAGGATGAATGGCAGAAGGATTCTTTAACCCAGCACTGAGAATGCGCGTAGATGAGTAAAATGAGTTAATGTTCCGGTGATTTTGGGTGTGCCTTCCTCTTTTGTCGTCTGCTCCTTCCTCTCGTGATCACGACTTAATTAGTGGTTGATGCCGATTACCCGAAGAGGTGTATTAAGCATGTTGATAGTAGCTCTACCAGGAGTACCTGATCAAGATTGGATTTAAAGTCATGCATATGGCAGTATGTGTAGTAGCATCATATATAACATATCTGGCCCCGACTGATCCAAATGATCTCTCTATTCGTTGGTCATAACATCAATGCTAAAATTCCCGGGTATACTCCGATAACACCAGACAACAAAGTCGTTCCTAGTCTGGCTCAATGTTTTAACCCCTATTGCTCACGGCAGAGGGAAAACATGCCGCGCACCATACCCGCAAACTCTCTACTCTGGCGGTATCCGGGAATCGGGAACTCCCTCTCGTTCCTTGCTATCCCCTATCCTCGCCTTTCTCCTGAGCAATGAGTCGAAATATGACGCTCAAATGAGTCATGAGCAGTCGACACTTCATGCTTCTCAGTTGTAACATCATCAAATACACGACGTGCAGTCGCCTCATGCATCTACCAGCATCGTGTCATCGCCATCAAAAGCCGGACCAGGCTGCTCGAGAGGAATTCCCCTTCCTCGTCCAGCAAGAAGCTCTCTCCTGATTTCGGGGGCTATTTGCGAGTGGCCATGATTTAGAAGCAGGTCAAGCAGGGCCTCTCTTTGATCCTCGGTGACTACCAAAATCAGTGTTTGTTCTCAGGAAACGGGGAACGACATAGGCATTAGGAGCAAGACACTTGTCGTCGCTTCCCTGGATCCATCACCCGCGATGCCATCTTCAAAGGTCACTTACTGTCGTTTCGGTAGCGTTGAGCAAATACCAGGAGACATTGATGGAATATGACTGGTAATGACTTGTTGCCACCAGCCGCTGCATTCTCCTCCCTAGCTTGTGCCGCGTAGCGAATGAAGTGGAATACCAAGGCATCCACGCATTGCCAGGCTGTTCACTCCGGATTAGTGTTCCATCCCAAATTGAATAAATAAAAAGGGACTCTCGTCTCTTGTGTGCAACTTACGCAAGGCATACTTCTTCTCCAAGAGGACTTTAAGAAGATGGTTGGTTGCGCTGACGCTTTCTGAGTGCTGCGCAGCCTGTTCCGCGGCAATATCGCACAAAGTCTTGATGGCCGCAGCCGAATGAAGAACCGGAATGGAAATGCGAGCCAAAACAGCTGAGATGATTTGAGCCTCACGCAAGGTGCAGGTGCCCGATGCTACCAAGGGAAACAGAAAGCCTGGTAGCGAGCTGTTAGCGTCAATATCCTTCAGCATGGCTCCTGATGAACCAACCTTTGAAGAAGCCTGCAGGCTTGTAGAGGGCCTTTTTCAGGCAGTTGAACAGATGAACGTTGAGTTTCTTGGTCTCGTGAATGTCTTCGCGAACACGCTCCAGAACAACCATTTCCAAAAACCTCTGAACAACAATTGGTTTTGCTGACACGAATATCCTTGTCGCTGCGTAGCAAGCATTTGTAGTCCTGCCCAAGTCCAGCAGTCAGCGGGTTTTCTTACATTTGGCGTGTAAGAAACCAAACAAGCCACATACCAAAGATCCGGCCGTGTTAACTGGAGAATATCCTCCCAGTGTGGTATTGTCGGGAGAATCTTGAAAGGCTTCGGTAACGGCCCAGACTTATAACGTGCTAGGATAAGTCCGATTCTACTCGTGTCAGCAGGTTCCGACGGACTCCTTGGCCAGAAAACAGAGCCGACTCACTTGCTAAACACCTCGACTACCTTCGGCGGTAGCTCATAGTCCTCCTCAACCGGATTTACCATCTCTTGCCGACCGCCAAAGCCAGACTCTTTCTCAGCGATCTTCGCCAGGATCAAGTCTGCAAGATTTGTCCCTGCTCCTTCCTCTTCTGAGTCTTTTGGCATTCCACCGTCCCAGCCATGGGTTAAGAGGGGATCTTCATTCATCGTCGGCGCAACGAATTTGTTGAAGGTCTCGAGATCAGTGGCATCAACCTCAATCTCCTCAACAACGTCATCCTCATCACCCCAAGGTTCGTCGTTCTCGAAGGCATCTTCCTCTCGGTCGGCATCTTGCTCAAACCTTGAAGGGTCGAAATCAAAGGCTGAAGGAGCGTTCGTTTTAGCGGTGGTAGAATCTGCTTGGTCTTCGTCAATGAGGCTCCGGCTCATGGCCAGGATCTGCCTTGAGGCTTTGGCGTCGACGTAGCCATCGCCTTCTTCTTTCTCCTCCTTGTCCCCCCGCTTCGATCGTTTCGCCGATGTGGTCTTTAGAACGCCAGTCGCCAAGAGGTCGTCTTCGAGAGGGTTATGGCGCCTCCCGCGCGACGAGGCAGGGGTTGTAGCTTTCGGCATGGCTGATCTGGTATTTTGCGTTCTGGCGTTCGCGCAAGAAATATTGACGGTGATTTCCGCCCAAATTCTCGACTGGGGATTTTTGGTGTTCCTGTGAAAATAAAATTTAGGTGGGGTGGCTCTGATTTAGCAGAGTTCATTGGTTGGCTTGTTATGAACGATTAGATAGAGGCTTATCTTATCAATCTTATCGGAGTGCCCCTCATTGCCCCTCGGTCAAGCAAAAAAAGATTCGAGACTCATCACCGAGAGTTTTTCTAGTACACGATAACCGTTTTGCGCCTGTCTTTTTGTGCAAGTTAACTCACAATGCCGACAGAACTGGAAGAGGTAGGTCTCGGATTCTTCAATTTCCATTTGAATACGGCTAACATAAAGCCAATAGCTCGTGGGATTCATCGCGAACCCGAACCCGCAAATTCGACTGGTTGCCATCGAGAACCTCGTCCCGTACTCAAGTGCGCAACCATCAATCTTCAAGACAAACCAGCTCACACCCGTCAAGCATCTGAAATTCCTGGTTCGCGACCATCCGGTACGGTTTGCGACTCCGTCAAGACAAGCTACGTTACTTCAGCTAAGAGTTTGCGCAGAAAATCGCAGCGCACGCCCTCACGATTCTGATCAACTTGACGGCTGATCGAGATGTCCTGGAGAATGTGGCAACAGATGACAAGTTCCTCGGCATCGTCCTTGCAAACGTGACTGTATGTCAGTCAAGCCCTTGTTCCCAGCCCCTGTTCACCCGTGGCTGTAGCCAAGGACGTCAGTGGAGGTTTAGCTAATGCAATGCGCGGATGGCAGGACCCGGCCGAGCCGAACGCAAACCTTTTATCAATGCTTCTCGCCAATCTAGTGAAGTGGGATGCGCTGAAGGAAATCGTGACGCGGAAACAAGACAAGCCCGCAACCCTGGGGTCCGACGATCTGGTGCTCAACCAGCTGATGGATCTCTTCGTCAAGGGGGCTGACGGGTCGTATAACAAACACGCCGACTTTGACTACCTCGCATACGTATTTGCCGACCTCACGAAGCACGCTGAAATACGGCAGTTCTTTGTCACGAGACAGGATCACGATGGGGTGATACCGTTCAACAAGATAAAGGTCTTCACCGAGCACAAGTCGGATGTGCGGAGGAAAGGCGTGGCGAGCACGATAAAGAACGTCGCGTTCGACATACCATGTCATCCATCATTTTTGGCCGAGGACGAGATCAACATTCTGCCATATATCTTGTTGCCAATTACAGGCAACGAGCCGTATGACGAGGATGACATGATGGACATGCTGCCGGATCTGCAGCTACTGCCTCCTGAGAAGCAGAGAGATTCAGACAACAGCATCGTCCAGACGCATGTCGAGACGTTGACGATTTTGACGACTACAAGAGAAGGCCGAGATCTGATGCGAAGAATAAAAGTGTATCCGATCATTCGAGAAACGCATCTCCGCGTCGAGGATGACGGCGTTCGGGAAGCTTGCGAACGATTGGTAAATGTGCTTATGGCAGACGAAGAGGAGGCTACCGTTGGAGCACGTGTAGAAGAAGCCACCGACGATGAAAGGATAGTGGAGGTCTGATAGGTCCACCGATTTAAAATTAGGCCGTGCAGAACAAGGGAGTCTTGGCGGGCAACAGGCAGATTCATGCAGCGACGTGCATCCTATGGGTACTCCATATAGAACGAAGTAACAGCAGCATGCGAGAGTACGCCCGGTCTTTGAAAGGCAAGGGTGGTCTCGCGGCCTGCCCGTTCTGAGCTTCCAGAAAACCAACTCGGCCCAATCCATTGGCTCCCGCCGCGCTAGGAAATCCATAGAGTAATTAATGAGCACGCATGAGGAAGCACTGGTGACAGTCTTCGATATGGAGACCGATCAGTTCCTGCACATACAGTTGGCGCCCTCTGTCTTGGCTGCGGTCCGCTGGTGATCGTTGCAGTTGGACCAGTTCTCGCTTTTCAGACTCTGCCTTGTCTTTGCATCACAGAGTCACAGCCAAGTCAAGGGCCAAGTCGCGGCCAAGACCTTCCCCAGCGCCATGAACGCCACATTCGACAAGGCGTACATAATACAGCCAAGTGACGGCCAAGTGCCAACAAGCAACACAAGCAATGCCCAAGTGAACCCAAGACAACTTGGCGATGCCAAAGTATGCTCGCAATTCCCCAAGAATCATTCCGTCAATATTGGCAAGGCGTAGCGTCGAGCTTGAACAGACCGCAGGTCCTGAACTGTTGCCTATCTGAAGGATGCATACTGAAGCTGGAGTCGACAAGGCGTGAAGCTGCTGGGCTGAATCCGTCGCTGTATTCAACGCTATCCAATTGAGTTTTTCCCAACGACCCTGAGGATCCGTAGCCTTGGGAGCTCGTGGTCGTGTCCGAGCTCCTGGTTGGCTGGAGCTTCGATGATTCGCAAGAAGCGCGCTACTTGCCACATGGACTGATAGTTCCAGCGAGGCGTCGGATCACCTGCCTGATAAACTTGGTTTCCCGGAGCTAAAGAGGGAAATACCGCGCCTTACGCCTCTCAGCTGCGTTTGCAATCCGAATTCGTTACGAGAACGGATAAATTTTTGTACCAAGAAAAATTTCCAAGGTTGCTGAGAGATGCCCAGACTGCAAAGACGCAACAAGGCGAGCTAAGAGATTGCTAAGAGATCCCACTTCGGCTTTTTGACTCGGCGGCCCGGGAGCTATGTGTCCCCACTTTGGCCGACTTTCAACGTCTGTCAGACGAACTCTTACCCAAAGCCCAAAGTTTCTGCTCAGGGCAATGATCACGACACCACTCACTAAGGACTTCTAGGACAAAAAAGTCGATCTTCACAGCCTCAAATGAATTGATCTCAGCAGCTCAAGGCGAACCCCGAATGGGACCCCCACCTGAGAGGCTGTGATTCCCGAACGTGTGGCTTTGCGAAGCTTTCTAAGCACTCTTAGCACTCCACGTGTAAGAGGAGCTTGGTACGAATACCAGCCATGGATGGCTCGGGCATTGCCGCATCTGCTCGAGCCACTACGGAGAGATCTGACGAACCAGGGCTCGAGATCTGAAAACGTGCCGTTTTGACAACTGCCCATTCGCGGGGAATAGATCCCTGGAGTGGATGGGTCGACTGGCTCAAGCAGCCCCCAGTTCCTTTCGGTGGCTGCATTAGACTAGGGGTTGCGCTAAGGAAGCGGTTGCGCCAGCGGACGACGAGCGAGGCGTCAACTTTCAACCCCACTGAATGAGTGAATACCACAGTCAAACGGGCGCCTTCCATTTTGGAACGTCATATGCGAAACATTTTGGATCCTGTTCGGAATCGGAACGCATTCAATAATTGTACGAGTCTAGTAGAGTGTAAGTCCGCATCCTGCTGTCTGCGTGAATGTGATCGAAGAGAAACAAACTGTCCGAGACGTGGTTCTCCACACTCACTGTTTTGTCGCGTGAGTGCCAATATTGAATGCAGATGGGTTGCTACGCTTTCGTTGGTCCGCATGTAAATGGAAGAGTAGCAACCGCATTGGCTAGAACCGCGAACAGGAGCCACTCAGAGTGCTTCTCGAAGGGTTGACGACGTTGGTAGGCCCAAAGATCTCACCGAGGCACGGGGTTACGATATGGCCACTGTCTGCCTGACATAGGGCCCGTTATATGGTTGAAATAAGAATGGGCCTTTAGGGCCTCTGGCCTGGCCCATCAAACTACCTTATGGAGTGCGGATCCAGCACCTAGTGAGGTACGCATGAGATACTCGAGGAAACAGCGTAACGTCCCGCCGCGGAAACGTACCCTTCTTGCACCACGAATGACCGGCGAGGGACCGAGCCCGGGACACAAAGTAGTGGAGCAGATCCATCCGACAGGTTTGTGGGACCGCTTGCCCGTGGATGCGCACACGAAGTTGCCTTATACAGAATAGTGGGGATCCACGGGCGAAACGAAAACGACCAGGCAAGACGCAAGCGCTAGTGAACGGTCACGCATCCTGCACGCTACTTTTGGATTCTCGGTATCGAAATCTGAGCTCTTGCGCCGATGCCCGCTGCATATGGCCAGGGCTCTCATGGAGAGCAGGGGCCAGGTACTTTGAGGAAAGTGTGGGTGTTGGTGATGTGGGATTCACGCTCTGCAGCAACTGCGTGCCACTGCCTCTTGGATCATCTTAAATAAATTGCGACGCTGCTGCATCTCAGCTGTTATTCTGTCCTACCTTCTCTACCTCTCTCTCCTCAAGGTCGCGTCTCTCTTCCACCCAATCCACTCCTGGGCCAATTCAGTGGATAGCCTCTCCTTCATTCACCTGTTGGGATCCCTATCAATCCTGTCCTGCAGATCGGCCTCGTCTGTGCTCGTTTCCACCAACAGATAACAGCAGCAATGGCCACCGTCCAAAAGACGTCTGGCGGCAACAATGCCTACCACAACTTCCACAACGACTTTGCTCACGTCCAAGATCCCAATGAGCGAAGACGGCTCGCCCTCGCCGAGGTCGACAAGGCGCCTTTCGGCTGGTACCATGTGCGGGCTATTGTTGTGGCCGGTGTCGGTTTCTTCACGGATTCCTACGACATCTTTGCCGTCTCTCTCCTGACGACTATGCTTGGAATAGTTTACTACCCTGGCGTCGGCAGCATGCCTACCACATCCGACACGGCTATCAAGCTTGCGACCTCTGCGGGAACTGTCATTGGACAGCTCGGCTTCGGTGCTCTTGCTGATCTTGTCGGACGTAAGCGCATGTACGGTCTTGAACTGATTATCATCATCTTCGCAACCCTCGCCCAGGCTCTTTCCTCCGGCTCGCCTTCGATGGACATCATTGGCGTGATCATCTTCTGGCGTGTGATTATGGTAAGTTTGGGTCCCTTGTTAATTCTAAGTGACTATAAACAGCGCAGCGATGAAAACAGGGGCTAATTCGTAAACTGCCAGGGCGTCGGTATCGGTGGTGACTACCCCCTATCCAGTATCATCACCTCCGAGTTCGCGACGACCAAGTGGAGAGGTGCCATGATGGGCGCGGTGTTCGCCATGCAGGGTCTCGGCCAGCTCTGCGCTGCCTTTGTCATGCTCTTCGTCACCCTCGGCTTCAAGGAGTCGCTCGAGAGCTCGACCAAGCCCGCCAACTGCACCGGCGTCTGCGGCATTGCCGTGGACAAGATGTGGAGGACGCTGATCGGCTTCGGCGCTGTTCCGGGCTGCATTGCCCTCTACTACCGCCTGACGATTCCCGAGACGCCCCGCTACACCTTTGATGTCGCCCGCGATGTCGAGCAGGCCCAGGACGACGTCAAGGCCTACATCAGCGGCAAGCGCGAGGGCCACCCCGACGAGCTCAGCCGTGTCGCCGCCCGCAAGCAGGCCTCCGAGGCCATGACCGTGCAGAAGGCCAGCTGGAGCGACTTTTTCCGCCACTACTCCATCCCCAAGAACGGCATGCTCCTTGCTGGGTGCGTCCCCCTTTTGAACCGCTCCCTGCCATCTGGACAATCATGACTAACCCTGCAATTCACAGTACCGCGCTCTCATGGTGCTTCCTCGATATTGCCTATTACGGTCTCTCTTTGAACAACGCCACTATTCTGGGCGTCATCGGCTACTCCACCAACGGCGCCAAGACCACGTACGAGATCCTGTACAGGACGGCCGTCGGCAACCTGGTTATCGTCCTGGCCGGTGCCGTTCCCGGATACTGGGTGACCGTGTTCACGGTTGATATCGTGGGCCGCAAGCCGATCCAGTTTATGGGTTTCGCCATCCTCACCGTCCTCTTCATCGTCATGGGTTTCGCGTATAACAACATCTCGGCCAACGGTCTCCTGGCCATTTACGTGCTTGCCCAGTTCTTCTTCAACTTTGGTCCCAACTCGACCACCTTCATCGTTCCCGGAGAGTGCTTCCCCACGCGCTACAGGTCCACGTCGCACGGTATCTCTGCCGCGGCTGGCAAGATCGGCTCCATCATCGGCCAGGGCGCCATCGCGCCCCTGCGCACGCGCAACGCCACCACGGCCAACCCTAACCCCTGGATGGACCACGTCCTCGAGATTTATGCGCTTTTCATGCTTCTCGGCTGCTTCTCGACCCTGCTGATCCCGGAGACCAAGAGAAAGACGCTCGAGGAGCTTGCCGGTGAAGATGACTACGCCGTCACCACCACTGCCGACCAGGCTGTGTCTGGCAATGGTATTGATAGCAGTACGCAGGAGCCGGCGTTGGTGGAGAAGAAGACTCCTGAGGAGTCTGTTTGAGACTAATTTGAAAGCGCATTGCAGAGCAAATTACTTTTTTTTGTAAGGGGTGGGATGTGTTAATAAAAAGAAGCAAAGCCTTTTAACTACGTACGTTTAGATTGCATTTGTTTTTCACACAAACCATCATGTGGATGAAGGCACAACAGGCTGGGTCGGCTATACCCTCTTCTTCTTGTTTTTTTCTTTCCTTTTTTTTATACTGCCTAGTTTACTTCTCTACATAACGAGACCCAATACCAATACGAAACACTGTAAATGGCATACTCTACGAAGTCGGTGTGATTTATTCAGAGGCGACAGATCCGATCCTCTTCGTTTCAGATTTATTTTCCCCTTGATTTCTCTTTTGCAGATTGTCACAGTAAAAGGAAAGGAAGAGTATGTAAAAAGGTATGGTGCAAGCGCAAATAGCAGCTTGAATTGAATTGAGATTTCCGTCCACGCAAACACACAAAGCACGCTTCCACGTAAGGGTTATTACACCGGAAGAGTATGGAGTAGTAGTAGTAAGTACCCTGCAACCATTTGTCATTGGAATGGTCAGCCCAGTTTTGATACGTAGCAGCGGCGGCTACACACAGTAGACCGACCCATACGACACCATCCAGCGACAGCATTATTACCGCAGGGGTCTGTTTGCTAACCTCCCGAGGTCCAATGCTGGCAGCAATTTCGTCCTCATGTGTCGTGCCACTACTTTCTAGTTCCTTTTTACGCATAAGTCTAGCTGTCCCTACTCCTGTCTATTCTTTGTCAAGTTTTTTAGTACGAATGGTTCCATGACGTTGTTGTTTCCATCACGTCGAAAATCTCTATGTGCTAGGTTTTTCACCATCTATAATAAACGGCAGGTACGCCGGAGTACGGCACATGTGACTGACACCAATGACAGTAACATACCTACACCAGGCACCGTGTTCGTGTGAAGCATGTGGTGTCTTTGTTGTCAGAGTGAATACATTCATACACCATGAGATGAAGCATGTGGAAGAGCATGCAATCCCCCGTAAAACAACACCTGCAGATGGAATGATGTTATGCTTTGATCTAAAAAAAAAACTCCTGGGTATATAAGCCTCCTAACGCCACGCCCCCCCCCCCCCGGGGGATGCGTATATGTATGCACCTCACCTGACTGCAACTGGGCATTTGACAGTCATGACACCCTTGAGTGAATGAAGAAAAGAGCAAAAAAAACAAAACGCTTTGGATGAAAGACGGTAAGATCAACTCAGACTATCAAAGGCCTGGTGATTTTTAAGGTTATTACAAACTAATAATGTCCACCTCGGAAAAGTCAGGCGGATTTCTCCCGTATACCACGCGGACTTTACTGTCCAGCGCCGTCCCCTCGTTGCTGATCCAGATGTGCTCGCTGAACTCGCGCGTCCTCCGGATCTCGTCGTCAGACACACCGATATCATCCCGCGGTATCCAGACGGTAGGCCGGCGTGCTCGCAGGGCGTAGTGCTGGAAGGCCTTACGCACCAGCGCGTCGCGCTCCTCGGGCGTCAGGTCCTCGATTTCGTCGTGGTAGCCTCCGTACAGAGCATCGCCGATCGCCCGCTGCGCTTCTAGGTCCTTTTGCCGTCGCTGCTTGCGATAGTGCGTCGCGGACCGTAGGTTCTCGTCTGCCTTGCCGAACGTAGCGGCTCGGATGTGCTTACCAGACCGAGCCGCCCAGTTACCCGCGTGTTTCGCCCCGTGCTTGATACCCCTGACGGGATTCAGCTTGTCAAGCATGCTGCCTCCAGTGTCAGACCGGCCCTTGTTGCTTAGCTTCCGCAGCTCGATGCTATCGCGGTCATCATGGTGAGGATAGTGGTCTTTTGTGGATACAGCCCCGTCGACTTCTTCCGACTTCCTGGTCAAAGAGGTCGTCTCGTCGTCGTCCGGAGTAAGCCCCAGCCGTCGGTCCTGAGCGCGCTGGAACGCCTCATCGCGCAAGACAGCCTCGTCTTCAAACGTGATGGGAAGATATCGGAGGAGCGGACCAAAGGCCGAGTTGAGCAGAAACTGGTACAGGGCCGTCAAGATGATGGCAACAACCATTATAATTGCCTGTGGGATGCACGCGTTGGACCCAGACTCGTCTTGAGCCAAGAAAAACAGACCAACCAGACACAGCTCCATGACATAAAGCCCGGTAAAGGTCTGATTGATTGCTCGCGGGTACAGCACGCCGCCGGTATCAGTCCGGAACCGCGTGACGTAGAGCATGTTGTAACGGTTCGCGGCCCAGAGGAGACTGAATGTGATGATGGCAAAGATGGAAATCAGCGGAGCGACGATGGAGTAGATGAGCGCGATGCAAGCGAAGTTGGTATACACAGGGAAGAAGGAACCCCAGGTGATGTTAGGAAGCTGAGTGTTGCGCGTCCACTTCGCCCGTGCCGTGTTGTCCAAAAGCCTCGAGAGGATGTACCACACAAAGAGCGTGCCCACCTGCAGCAGCGTTCCCGAGCTTGTCGACAGCGCTTGCAGAATCATGTAGGTGAAGAAGTAGTTAGCGGCCTTAGGAAGGTTCTCAGCCAGGACGTTTGGCGTGCTCGTGATGTTCGTTGAGATGCTAGCAATCGTCGCCCACGTGCCCGCAGCAATGGAAACAACGAGGAAGACCTGTACGAAGAGGAAGACAAAGTAGTAAACCTGGACGACCTCCGACTTTTGCGAGCCCGTCTTTGATCCCTGGAATTCCGCCAGCCAGTCGAGGATGACCGGGACAAGGGCCAAGAGAATGGAGAGGACAATGGCTGGCAAGACACCCGCTACGGCCTTGATTGCGTTATGGACCGTTGGATTGTCCTGCAGAAAACCAAGCCAGCTATACTGCTTGATAAGCGCATCAATCTGGGACAGAGTGGCCGTCCAGGCGACTGGGAACGCCCAGAGGATGATCATACCGCCGACCAGGGCAAAGACGACTGCGCTCCTCGCCCACTCATCCCACCATGTGATAGCCATGTTGTCCCAAATGACATCAGTGGGCGAGATCTCAACCATGCGGGGGTCCATGCGCTTGGGCACATGATGCGTGACCGACTGGCAAGCCATGTGGGCAGCAACTTGGTTGTTAAACTGGATGAAAGCCGAGTTCATGACAGGGTACCGTTCCGGGTGCTTCTGGTCCTCTTCAATCTCTAGATTCAGTCTGGCCAGCTCACCGCGGCAATAGTAGATCGTGTCGACCTTTTTGTTGATCAAAGGCAAGCCAGGAAGCCAACCGGGGGTCCACTCGAAAAGGGGCAACCGGTGATGGGGTCGGTCTTTTGGCTTCAACCATTTCTCCCACTCAGCGCCCTCCTCTGGTTCTTTAGTGTAGTCGCGGGTGTAGGCGGGTGGATACTCCACGGCGTCCTCGTCGCCGCCCATGAAGGGTATCCAGGACTTCACCTTTTGCCAGAATGTTTTGTTCTCTTCCTCCTTCTTCCAGGGATACTCGTTGCCTTCTGCGCCTTGAGGCACTGGAGATGCGTAGCCACCGGACGGAGGCTTCCAGAATTGGTACCATCTCGTCTTCTCCGTGATGTACATGTCGTCGATGTTGTCCACCTTGCGAGTTGTGTTGCCGTAGTTTCTCGGGTCGTAGCCTTCCTTGCGCGCCTCCGAGTCTTGGGAAACTCCGGACGCGGTGTGTGCGTGACGACTCTGACGACTAATCCGAGGCGTCTGAAAGGGATCGGAAGCAAAAGATATCCTTGGCTGGTTGTTCGAGGCAAAGGACACCCTTTCGTTATCGTGATCGTCCTCGACAGCCTGGACGTTTCGAGGCTGCTCCGACCCACTTATCAGAGGGTTGGGGGACGCTTGATTGTCGGTCTTAATGAAGTCAAAGCCGCCTGTCCTCTCCAACTCTCCGTCGACTCCCTGCGTAATGATCTTGGCTCCTCCAAGAATGCCTTGACCTGCCCCGCCCACGACGGCGACTCCCTTCTTGAGCTTCTTACTAAGACCATGACCCAATTTTGTGAAGTCACCGCCCAACTTAAGGCCCAGGCCGCCTTCTTCTAATTCTCCGTCCTGCGTATCCGTCATATCCGTCTCACCGAACTTGTCGTCGGCCTCATCCACCGCAGCCGACACGTTATGCGGCACCTGCTCGTGATCACCAACGCTCAGTCCTCCACCTCCATCAGCACGTCGCTGGGCTTCATCGTCCTCGGCTTTCTGCCGCTGCGCTCTCTCGGCCTTGCTCTCGGCCTTAACGCGGCTCGCCTTGCGCTGCTTCTTCGCCTCCGCCTCTTGATGCTTCAACTGCCTCCTCTTTGCCTCGCGAATCAGATCGGTTTCGGCAGCCTCGAGTTGCTGGTGGACGGCATCACGCTTGTGGATCTTTTCGAGAAGTTTGGCGAAGTCCCGAGTCAGCCAGATATTTCTAATACCTCCGGGAAACACGTCAAACAGCCCTCTCAAAGCCTCCTCAGTAAGCCACTTTTCGGGTATCGAGCTAACAAGCACGGTATTGGCCGATGCTCGCAGCCGGTGTTCGGCACTGGTGAGGTAATCCTGGCGGACCTTGACGTATACACGCAGCTCCGCAAAGAAGACGCCGCAGACCCAGACAATGACAAGCAGGGCGAGAACGAGATGCGCCCAGCGTCGACTCTGGTTCTTTGGCGCAACATTGCCCCATGCTAAGGTGTCCAACCCGGTGGGGATTTTGGACGCTGCATCGGTGGTGTTTGTGGCATTGTTGACAACAGACCGCCCCAGTCCACCAACATAATTGATAGGAATCAATATCGGGATGACAACGAAAGCTATCGGGATGAAAATGACCAGGAGAGTTTGCAGATATCGTAGGAAGAAATAGGCGTCAAGTCCGCACTTCTTGATGATTTCCCGATCGCTGAACTTCATAAGCGTACAAACAAGGGACCAGGGACTCGCAGGCGGCGGTTCCGTTCGTTCGCGTTCGGGCACGAGATAGGTTTTTGGTTTACTGCGTAGAACGAGTCAGTGCCTATGCGCACGAGTTGAGGGTGATAGGAATAGGGGGAAGGAATCTACGCACAATATCCTCGCCAGCTTGTTCCGTAGCAACAAGAAAAGTCCCATCTGTACGCCAAAAACGATCAACGAAGTCGCCAAGGCAGTCAAGAAGGCAACTAGGCTCATGCCTGATGTTGTTTGGGCGACGCCATTGCCAGCAGCTGTGTCTGAAGCGGCCGGGCTGCTGCTGGTCGCCGTAGCCGTCGTCGATAACGTCGTCGAACTCATTTTGAGGGTGTAAATAGCGATGCTGTCGAAAAATACAAGTTCTTCCCCTTCCCCTTCTTTTTCTGTTTTGTTTCCTCTCCCTTCCTCGACGTTTAGTGTTGCAACGAGCGCCGGAAAAGATCAACGAAAGTCAGGGAGGGGAGGTTGAGCCTGTCGTGGTAAATCACCACGCAGGAATGACGTAGGGCCTCCTCCTCAGCAGGATGGTGTAACGTTTGCTCGTCGTTGTTGTCGAAACGATTGTCTGGTATTAGGAAAAAAGGAAAGAGGACAGAGGGTGTTTGTTCGACGACAAAGGACGGATCGTCGTACAACAAAGCATACTTCAGTACGCTATTTACTGCCTTGATTAGAAGGATAGATTGGGCCTCTGGGCATTCAGTTGAAACCAGGTGCTGGTGGACCCTTCCAAGACGTTCGTCTGAAACAGGATTCACGCCTGTTGATTGGCCTGCTTGGTGACGTCTGGGGCTCTCTTGCCCGGGGTTGTGCACCGCTGTTGGCCAATGGTCCTTCAACTACCCCTGGCAGGAAGGCAAGCTCGGTCAAGGCCGCACCCTGAAATTAGGTCATCGCGCGTGCTGGAACAACCGGTTTCTCACCTGTAGGCTGTAGGCTGTAGGCTGTTGGCCAAACGATTCACGATTGAACAGGCAGTGGTAGCTTGTGAAAATGCTAGACGCGCGCTTCCTTCTATTTTTGTCCTTTCCTCTTACTCTTCTTTTTAGTGTATATCCTGGTTGCTTTGTTCACCTTGCACTGAGGCTTCGTACTCTTTTCTGCGATTGTGCTGGGCCTACGTTTCCCAACCTAGCGGTTCCGTGTTGCCTTGGGCTGCCGACGGGCCGCCGTGCCACGCGGGTCACGCCCCATTCTGTAGTACCAGTTGTCTCAGCAGTTACGCGGAAACACCTTGCGGTCTGCTCATGTCTGTCCAGGCCATCTTCAGCTGCCAATGTGATCGTCAAGCCTGCCATGATGATATGGCAGGCTAGAGTTTCTGTCACCTCAGCCAGCGTGAGGACTTACAAGCCGCAATGGTGCGCCTCAACTAAGGTAGCCACACGGCTTCTGAACCAGGTTTTGCTGTTTGCATTTTTGACCAGGTAAACGGCCGGCTTGGCACGCAACGATGATTTGAGCTGGCTGCTGAATGCCGCGACGATATCAGTATTGATATGGCCAAACTGCTCGTGTAAATGTTCTCGCCAAGATCCCTGTTAAGTGACGCATCTGATATGCTGCTCTCCCGCGCACTCGGTAACGTGAGGAAGGCAGATCGAAGATGCGTGCCTCCAGTTAATGCGGGGCGGGCCCCAAGTTTCCCCTCGGTGCCCCTGACAAGCAGGATGTGGACCCCACGGACGTTTTTCAAGCGCCGAAAGAAGACCCTACAACGGGTACATACGGAGTACAGGCGGGCTAGACGCTCTGGCAGGCGCCTCGTTATTCCACAAACTGGCGGCGATCTGGCCATTGCCTTCGTAACTTTGTGTGGGTCAAGTCAGCGGCGGCCAGAAGGACGACGGGGAAGGCCGAGTTGGAGATTCAGGCCGAGGCCGAGTTGGAGATTCAGCGGCCTGAATTTGGAGGGAATTGTTTTGTGTTTGTTTCCACTGCTTCCTAAAATTTGCGCCGACCGGCAAATAAATTTCCCAACGACGAACATGATTCCCGCACAGCTCAGAACGTTGCTGATTTGTCCCGGTCTCGGTTCCCCGCACCGCGCAACACTCACCCCACAGTCCGGGGAGAATACATCGCGTTCTTTGGTAGTCCCGACCTTGGAAACCTGGCTAGATCTGCCTTATTTAGTTGATAGCTATGTATATTAAAGCCGTGATGGATTCGGCGAAGAGCGGCTGCTTCCTTCTCTACATAAATATCCGTTCACCTCCAGCAGCACGGCGCAGTCGTCCCTTTGTGCCAGTCTCTGTCCATTCGTGCCTTGCTTCCAATTGAGGTGCGGGTAGAACGACATCATACACATGCAAGCCTGCTCGATAAATCTCACAGCCATGGCAGACTTTCGTGACTTGCGTATCGCCGTTATTGGCGCTGGTAAGTAGCATGGTAGCAATCTCATTACCGGGAGCAGAAAAGATTAACGCGTTCTGTCACAGGTATGGGAGGGCTGGGAACTGCCCTGGCTTTCGCGAGAAAGGGGTTCAAGCACATCAATGTCTTCGAGACAGCGTCAAACCTAGGCTTTGTGGGTGCAGGAATTCAGATGCCCCCTAATGTCATCCGGGTACTAGATCGCCTAGGTTGCTGGGAAGAGATTGCAAAGGAGGCAACAGACGTCAAGGGCACAAGCATTAGGCGTAAGAGCATGGCCCACCGCACCAGATAAGGCTGTCCAGACCGTATACTGATATTCAGGGCAGAGGGAAGCACAGACGTCGAGCTCGGGCATGTGTACATGCCTGATATGCGGGAGAAGTATGGCTACCCCCACTGCACCGGGCATCGATCATCCCTCGCAGGCGGACTCTTCAACGGGTGCAAGAAGGAGAGCGCCATCAAGTTCCACTTCTCGACCGCGCTCGTGGGCATCGACTCGTGGGCGCCGAAACCGAAGATGACCGTCAAGCCGCGCGACGGCGAGGCCTACCAGGTCGAGGCCGACATCATCCTGGCAGCCGACGGCATCAAGTCGCTCACCCGCACACAGATGCTCAAGGACGCCCTGGGCACGGAGTCGTCCGAGGAGGACACCGGCCAGGCGGCGTACCGTATCATGCTCAAGCGGTCCGAGATGGAGCACGACCCGGAGATGATCGCGCTGCTCGACAGCGACACCGTGGTGCGGTGGATCGGCGAGAAGCGCCACATCATCGCCTACCCCGTGAGCAACAAGCAGATCTACAACCTCTCCTCCGCCCAACCAGACACCAACTTTGCGGCTGCCACCAACGCCACCTACACGACCAAGGGCTCCAAGAAGCAGATGCTCGAGGTGTACCACGACTTCTGCCCGCTCGTGCAGCGCATGCTGGACCTCGTACCCGAGGGCGAGGTCTGCGAGTGGAAGCTGCGCCAGCACAAGACCCTCCCCACGTGGGTACACGGTTCCGTCGCCCTGATCGGCGATGCCTGCCACCCGACCCTCCCCCACATGAGCCAGGGCGCCGCCATGGCCATCGAGGACGGCGCCGTGCTGGCCGAGTGCGTCAGCCGCATCCCGAGTGGCAAGCTCAACGACCCGGAGGCCGTCACTAAGACGCTCAAGGTGTTTGAGCTCCTCCGGAAACCGCACACCAACGCCCTCGTCGACCTGGCCGCCTTTTCGGGCAGGACACTACACCTGGGAGAGGGCAAGGCCCGCGAGGAGCGGGACCGGCAGTTCAAGGAAGGGCTCAAGACGGGCTCCGTGCCGGACAAGTGGGCCAGTCCGGACGTGCAAAAGATGATTTACGCATACGACTGCGTCAAGGACGCACAGGAGAGGTACGACGAGCTCTTGGCGAGTTTGTCTTCGACCAATGGAACTACTGTGTAAATAGTGTATATTTTTCCGTCGTCGTTGTTGCATTGGCGTCAGAAAGACTATGGGTTATATCACGAGATGTGTTTTGTTGTTGTCTTGTCATTAGCGATGTAAATCTGGTTTGCCTAAATACAAAAGAAATACAGCGACGGAAAGATTACAAAGTTCGTGTAAAGGAATCCTGACCCCTGTCGCAGCCCCTGTGGAAGGGAAAACAAAAAACCGTTCCAGACGGGGTCGTGGTATGTGTGTGTTGTATATGCAGATCCCGTACGCCGTTCCATGCCCATCCGGATATATTTCCTTAGAACCCCTACCCTGTTGCTCGCCTCCTGGTGCGTATCTCGTCTGAGTTCCATCAGAGTGTCGCGAGTGTGCGATTTTGTTTATTCATCGATTGACCTTTACGTGTGGTGGGTGGGTGGGTGCTTAGAACAGCAAGCAGTCCAAGCAGCAGCAGCACGCCAAACTGGCAAGTAGTGCCTCCATAAAGCCCTGTAACACACATTGTCAGTTCACAATTGCAATCCAACAGCCGTAGGATGTGTGAGACTTACAGGTCCTCTTCTATCCTGTTCCTGATGGTAATACCCTCCTTGTGGGGGATAATATCCGCCTTGCGGGGGGTAGCCACCGGGACCGTAGCCTGGTTGTGGGCCGTATCCCATCTGCGGTCCGGGCTGGTAGTAACCGCCCGGCGGTGCGCCGTATGGACCACCTGGCGGTCCCTGACTGTACGGGTTTCCGTGATATGCAGGCTGCGGGGGCATCGGAGGACCTCCCGGTTGTTGTTGAGCTTGGCTGTACGCCGGAGGCTCGTCGTACTTGTTCGACATTGCGGGAGTATCTGTCTGTTGTGATTGGTGGGGTAGGTTGTGCGTTGTTCTACTGTCGCGGGGACCCGGCGATGTAACGATCGATGCGAGTTATCGGAGATGCGACTCGATTTGATGGTTTACGACGGCAAAGTGACCGAAAGAGAGATAAAGAAGTTCAGAGTCGTGCCGGTTCGTACAAGTGGGCTGTCGAGCTAATAAACGCAAGTGTTCGTTTGCGCGCCCATTTGAGTTTCTTTTAGGAACACGTCTAGTGTGGCAGTGGCAAAGTCAGCGCCTACGTCCGCAGCTGGAAGATATTGGATATGGCTTACTGCGGGCGGCGCGGGGTGGCACACAGCCGAATGGAATTTGGGAAGCCTTTTACGGGAAGACGGGATCAAACGCAGCCTTTCGTTCCTTTCGGTAGCTGTTGCGCAATTGCATGCAAAAATTCACGGAAGACAGATGGAAAACGAAAGAAATTGAAGACTCAGCACCCGGATGCGCACGGCTTGGCTCCTTGGAACTTTACACAGTAGTCTTTCGAACACTTCTTCGACGTCAAACTGTTGGTGTCTCACCACTGAATGCAGCATTTGGGACGGCGTGACCAACAGAATTGATGGAGACTGAATTGCGTGGTAACTGCGCCACAATGCTTCTTTTCTTCGCATAAGACAACCCAAAGTGTAAGCCGATTTTACCGATTATGTTACTCGGAACTCGCGATTCGCCAAATCGCAAAGTATTCAGGACGCTTTGGAATCTCTTCCAACTAAATGAGCCGAGGTGTGTTTTCTCATCGTCTTGCCCATAAACAGCGAGCGCTATATCACTGATACTACCTAGGCATCAGCATGTGAACTTAAACGAATGAGCTCCCTGTCTTCTGTGGAGTGCAGGCGGGTCTCCCCACTTAGACCCCATCTTTCCAAGTCGCCGAATGGGTTCTGCCGACGACATGATGAGCAACTGCAGTTGTAGCACTGCCTCTGTTCGAGGACCCGCGAGCTAGAATATTGGCCTTCATCAGACCGGCACACTTTGAGAACGTCTATCAGCCGCCGTAGCTGTTGGATCTCGTTTCAATCCTTGAATTTTCAGGGGGAGGGTTTCTTGAGGAATCAGCTCTAGGCATAACACCCTCTATATCCGAAGGAGCTGAGGCAGTGTGGTTAACGCCAACATCCTTCGACCCCGCCAGCCGAACGCCTTAGAGCGCCTCGCAGACACTGCCTCAAATCGCCTTATAAACCCCTTCCTTTCAGGGACGTTCTGTTGATATGGCCGAGGCGCTTTTCTTCGCGCCTGAAAACGCTCTCAAACTTGAGCTTCACCTACCTCCACCCTTACCACTATCGACAGCGACAGGAGCCGGCCACAATGATCAGCTGTCCGGTAATGACAACAAGCCAACGGGTCGCTCTAGACCCTTTGTGACACTTACGTTCGCCATGTCTCTCGATTCGTCTCTCACCATCGCTCCAGGCAGGCCAACGGAGCTCTCAGGCCCACAGTCCAAGTCAATGACACACTTTCTACGCAGTCGTCATGCGGCCATCTGCGTGGGCGTCGGAACTGTCGTCGCTGATGACCCGTCGTTGAACTGCCGGCTCGCATCGTCGTTGCAAGGAGGTGGTCACCAGCCGCGGCCAATCGTGATTGATCCGCAATGTCGGTGGGCCATCAGCGAGAACAGCAGGGTGTTGCAGTTGGCGCGGGCGGGACACGGCCTGGCACCGTTCATTGTCACTGCTATCTGGGAGCCGCCGGCTGATAGGCGGGAACTATTAGAGAGGCACGGCGGCAGGTACCTGTTCGTCGAGCCGACTAGAGAGAGCTATGGTATGCCTGATGGAGGGCCGCAGTTCCGCTGGGCCGATGTTCTTGCAGAGGTGAAGCGTCAGGGGCTGGATAGCATAATGATTGAGGGCGGAGGCACGATCATCAACTCGCTACTATCGCCTCCCGACAATTCGCTCATTGACTCCGTCATTGTCACTATCGCGCCAACTTGGCTTGGGCAAGGCGGTGTTGTCATTTGCCCGCCCCGGAAGACCGGTGCCGATGGGAGCCCGCCGTCGCCACTACGCTTGGCAGATGTCTCCTGGCACCCGCTGGGCGCGGATATTGTTCTCTGTGGCAAGATTCCACGCAGTCAATGACCATGTATGTAATCTGATACACTTTGCAATAAGACTTATTTTCCAAATGCGCCAGGATGATCGGCAAGACTTAGTATCCGAAGAGTTGCCTATGGCGTATATACAAAAGCAAGCACATCCAACTTTTCCAACTGGGGTATATTCTATATATGAACGCAATCCCTCCATGCAACATCAAACCTCAAAGCACTTACAAGTGGCCCCGCAGTCTGATCTCCAACCAGCGGAAAGGTAGGTAGAAGATGGCCGTCACGGCGAATGCCATCTCAAACCCGATATCACCCGTAGTGATACCGATCGGACCCGTGTACCACACCTGAGCCATGCCGGGAATGACAAGCGCCATGCTGACCAGAGACGCCCCAAGGGCCGCAATGCCGGGCGGCAGCTTCCGGCCAACGTTCCAGATGGCATGTTCGTATGTCGAGTAATCCATCTTGCGAAAGACGACGAGCTCCAGGATCAGGACAGCGTCAAAACAGCCCGCCCAGTAGCCGATAAGGGCCAGGAAGTTCTCCAGGCTTGTCTCCCACTCCTCGGCGGCCTTGATTGCGAAGGGAATCATGATGGCCATGGTGACCAGGATGAAGAAGAAACGGGGAATCCTGGCAAAGAACGGCACCAGCATCTGCAGGCACAGCGAGACACTGTACATGGAGATAGCGATGTTGCTGATCACGCTGAGAGCCAGCAGTACCAGGATGAATTTGCCGAATCCACCGGCTGGAGTCAGCATCTCATACATGACTCCGCCAACTCCCGTAACGGCGTAGGCCGCATTCCACGACTCGACGTTGGGCACCGCTCCACCGATAGCAGCGCCCAGAATCAGAAGAGGCACTGATGGCAGCAACAACCCGAGGTAGATATATATAAAGATCTTGATCCTGACGCACGCTCCAAATTAGCCGTGTATCGAGCCACTGCGGCTAAGTGAGCAAAACCTACTTGGATACACTCTCAGGCTTGTGATAGGTGGAATAATCCGACACGGTACCGCCAAAGGTGATGAAGTAGCCGGCAATCAAGCCAGCATAAGAGAGCACCTGCGCCGGTGACGAAGGCGGGACCTCACTCTGAAGATAGAGATACTTGCCACCACAGCCCACAGCGATGACAATCGAGATAAGGTTGGGGATCCAGGTCCAGCGTTCCCAGAGGTGAAGTGCTTTGAACCCCATGAGAGAAACAACGAAGGATACCAGGCAGGTAATAACAATCCCGACATTAACGCTGACATTCTCCGGGCTCAGCGCCGCGATTGTCTGGCCGCCGACGATAGCGGAGACGAGACAAAACCCCGTCACAGTGGCGGCGTTCAGGAGAAGAGGGACCGTGACGAGATACAGTCCAAAAGAGTACCTGGCCTGCACGAGCTGGCGCAGGCCGGTTTCCATCCCTCCGATGCCCATGAAGGCGGGCGGTATACACGTAAGCATGGCGAAGAACAAAATGACCAGCGCAGAATCTCTCAAGCTCATGCCAAAGACTAAAGTCGCCAGCACACCGGTAGGTATCCTATACAGCCGGTAAGCTGATGTTCGGTATGAACTTAATGAAGGGTGATTCAGTGGCTTACGGAAGCAGATTCAAGAGACAGGTAAAGAAGAGAGTGAAAAGGTTGTTATATGCGGTTATCGTCCGGTGTTCGATAGGAACAGGCTTGATCCCGTTCTCCTCGACGCCGGCGTCCAAAAGTCTCTGATACCATTTTGGGTTCTTCTGGGGATTATATTCGTAAACCTCGCCGGCCTGCACAGCAAGTATTGAGGTCAAACCGTTACCAGTGGCGCGCTGCTGCTTGCTTTCATCGCCGGCCGGTTCAGTGACCCGTTGATTCTCAACGTCCGCTGCCTCGTTGGTAGGAGGGTTGTCAAAGGACATTGCGACTCAAGTCACACACAACCAAAGCAAAGACACAATGAGCGCTACCTATGCATATAGCAGCAGCAAATGAACTGAATCTTTTTTTCGTTGTTTTGTGGTATTTGCCTGGGGCCAGACTGTGGCGGGGCAGGGAAGTCCCTGGTGGAACTAGACTTGTCTTGCAGCACGCAAGCACAAACGGATTGATTAAGCTTGATTTGCTTCGATCGGCAGCTACGAACTTGTCCAGAAGACTTGCAACAGTGGGATGGGGTCTTTCCTGATAAGAACAGAACAATGAAAATCGCAGATGCAACAACCACACGGAATACACGAACAATAGTGTACAGCTTGGTTACTTGCGGAAGGATCCCCAGTGGTGGTCAGAAACTTAGTAAATGCAGCCGTAACTGGCCCGGTTGTTTCCCCGTGCCGCTATGCAATGATGCGCGTAACGATATCTGCACCAGGAAGAACACCCCGGGAGGGTTTACCCTTCATCCAATGACAGGTCCTTCGTTTTCGCGTTGGTAACACAAAAAGTGTGGGCATGAAAAATCTTTAATGGTAAACTCCGGCTTTTCCTCGTCCTGCAAAAGATTTCCCGCTAGGCCACTTATGTCCGATGCTTCGTAAGGTGAATGGTGGTGACAGAGGCAGGTGTTGTTCCTGACCTGGACCCGACTGTCTGGATACACTTACACAACGGTTGCTTGAATCGGTGTTCCATAAGTTCTTCTTTCAGGCAAATCATGCTGGGGCCTGCAGCTTCGGATCCAACCTGTCGGTGCTCCTGGACACACACTTCTAGAAGCAAGTCTGGAGGGAGGACAACCAATTGGCACGGTCGCGGCAGCGAACCTTGACTGACTGCGGACGGCGGCAGGCAACTCGATCGGCTCCACTTTTTAAGCTCCAAGTCGCGCGACTGTCAACAACTTCCGGCCGTTTGTGATCCCCACCAAAGACATCAGAAGTTCGACCTCATGAAACCTCCAAATCTTGCTGCTGCGAAAGTCACGGTCGTGCCGTCGGTCTACCAATTGATCACTCCTTTCCTTGTTTTGGTTTCCGATCCAAGAGTCGGTCTTGGCTGTCTTTCAGCTCGTTTCCGCAATGCGTAATAAAAAACAAACAGCTTCTGCTCAAAACTTTGGGGGTCAACTGATCTTGGGAGCTTGGGGGGCGTTCGCCTTCTCGCCTTGTGTTTCGCAGTTTCTGCCGCAGCACACGACTCACGCGCGCTCAACAAGTGACGCATGTCGTTGACCGCTTCTTCTCAAATATCCCTCTCTAGCCGATCACGCTCGGGAAGTCGTGCGGCAGCCAGCTCCAACCACAATACCGCCGAACGCCATTCCACAGTATCGCCGACTCAGACGGTCACTATGAGATTGGATCAAAGGGAACTCAAGTACTTATTGCGCAGTTGATGACAGCCTCGCCACCAAGGCGGTGATGAAACCCCTTCCACCTGTCCCTTGCATCGTCACTTGAGAGAGAGGCGTATGCGGCAGACGCCGCCACCTAATTCGGGCCGTTGAATCATGCTCTTCTGAAAGGCCAAGTCCGTATTGCCACGGCCTGCACCCTACAATGCTGAGAACTAGGCATCCAGTAATCGTTACGTCAATTCGCGATACCATGAAGGAGACACGAGAGAACAGGAAGGACAGATGTCCTGTTTTACGAGCGAAGCTCTCGCATGGCTAACGGAAAGTGGCAGTGAGTACGGACGGGAGCAGTCAGCACCTACCTAGGCGTCGAGATCACAAACAAACCAATCCTACCCGCCAAGACAAAGCATGGTCTTCTATCCCGTACAAGTACACAGAACCTCCGCGGCCGAAATGCACCTCCATAATCGACATGTAAGATGTGAGCGAGCAGGGCTTCCCGTTTCAGCCCTCCCGTGCCGCTGGGATTACTAAGGAATTAGACAACCCGAACCCTGCACTACCAACAACTAGCGGCGTTACTAGGCACCGACGTAGCTAACGATTATTCACGTTGGCTCCAGCTGATTGTAGCAAGACAAAGAACATCGCTGCGAAGCAACATCATCGTGCAGAGGACACACACCCTGTCCAGATACCTTGTGGTTAGAATCAAGCCCCAAGTTTACGGCTCGGTGGCAAAAACGGGATGAATCGGGCTAGGAAGCTGCTGCAATCTTTGACAAATTGTCGCGTGCATCATCGCTACCGTTGCTCGGTGTGCTCGTGGGCGCCCTTCCCACTGACAGGATCCACCCGGTTACTCCGTGCCCAGCACTACCGGATCGCCCCGAACTCCAGGACTGGAGCGAGAATTACTTGCATCCAACGACGCATCTACTGCTAGGATAGGCGCGCCTTGCAGCTCAAATCTTCGATTATCGCCGACATCAAAGACCGAACACATGCTGTTGTCAAGCACGGCGTGTGTCACATACGCATTTGATGACTTTACTTGACTTCGACGTCGCATCCGGTCGAGCGCGGCCCCTAGTGTCATTCGTAACGTCGTTCTATATGCCCTTCGTACCTTTGTCAGCCCAGAGCATCACTTTACTCAAACTTGAAACTTGATAGAACGGACGAGAATATCGTAGAATGGGCTTTTTGGGGTTGAAGGCAGCACGTTTTAGTGAACACGATGAAGTCATCTCCGAGCTTCAAGCAGCTGCATGACAGCAGGTACCTTGCACCTGCCGTCCGTCCCCTGAGATGTGGTGAGCAACGGAAGGCACGAATTGCCGTAACGCAGCTTATGGGGACAGCAGAAGAGCAAATGGCCAAGATTACACGCGGCAGCGACTTGCTAGTTTCAAGTTTGGCAATACCTTCTGCACTGTTCTTTCACCGTATCTCATAAGCCCTAACAAGGCAGCCATTAATTCCGGGCTAAAGTTAGCTGGACTTTATTGTTCACCATGTCTCATTCCCCAATCACATCCATCCCACCATCCCAGCAGTCATCCTAGAGCATCGATGTGCTAGAAACGTTGATCCCGGGAAACTGGTTGATCACCAAGCTGTCTCGGTTCTCATGCTCTGGCTTACATACGCGATGCGGCTCAATGTTTCATTCGTCAGTGAGATATGGGGAAGACGATGGTTGATCTATCATGGACGAGCCTTCCCCCTTCCAGCACAGCCTCTTGGAGTCATATAGTGTTGCCCCAATGGCATCATCCGGACACCTCGGGCGGTCAACCAACGACACGCTCAGGATAGAAAGAAGCGGTGGACTCAAGTGAGCGAGTGAGAGCGGCTGCGGCGCTTGACCGGCTACGGCCGCCTCGCCCATGCCATGCCCATTGCTACACACCTGCCTGTTAGAACCACTGGGGGGCAGTCCATATATATTCGGGAGATGCTTGGCACGATTCACACATGTGATTCAACCAAGGACAGGCTGGTAGGACTTTGTTTGCCACGACCACACCATTTAAACACCAAAACTGGCTTGAAGTCCAGTCTAGCCACACCCACTCGAGGCTGATAACATAAGACGTCCGGAACAAAAGCCGACACTGTTCGAGATTACGGATTCCAGAACCCCGAAGCATCAGTCACCACCAATGAACTTCACAAGAAAGCGTACGTTGATTACAACTCTGCTCTTCTTCCCCTACCCTACGAGCTCTAGCACGACTAACACAGACCAGGTGCGCTGCTGGCGTGTGAGTTCTGCCGTCACAGGAAGAAGAGATGTGACGGTGCCAGACCAAAGTGCTCTACGTGTATCGAGAGCAATGCGGATTGCGTCTACAAGGAACTGCCGCAGGACAGGTAATATGATGCGACCCCCCTTTCGCGATCACGAGACGACGAAGTTCATCTTTTCCTGACTGACGCCATGACAGACTTGAGCCGAGCACGAATGTCTCTGACCGCCTCACGCGGATCGAGGCTCTCCTCGAGGAGCAGAGCCAGCGACTTCGGGAGATTAGCCAGGGCACCTCGTCTCCATCATTCCTGCCCAATCCCTTCTCTGTCCCGGGCCCTAATCTCTCCCCACACGAGGCCTTGGCCGCCTCCCCAGCTTCTGTGTCGTATAGGTCACGGGAACCCTCGTACGCACACTTGGACCAAGCTCAATTTCTTATCCCGACTGACCACGCGACCTCAGCAAATTCCCTGCTCTGCTACCCAAGGGTGAGGAGTATGGTCGGGGAGTATCCGAATGATTACTTTTACAACCTGGAGGCTAGCCTGCCTCTTCCATCACACCTTGAGCTACTTGAGACCACTAATTGGCCAGCTCTTGACTTATCCCTGCTACAGTCACTTGCGCATGACTATTTCCTGCTCATTCACCCGCACTTCCCCCTCTTCTTTGCGCAGCTCTTCGAGGAGTGGCAAACCCGCTTATTCGAGAAGGGCCCTGAAGAGACGGCCGAGACCGCCATTTGCCTCTGCGTTTACGCTCTTGGCTGCCTCGTACCGCCGCAAGAGCCCTTGATTTCCCCCGAACTTCAGACTGAAAGAGAGAATCTCGGCCTCCACTTCTTCCAGCCTGCGCTCCGCATTATTCTTCGCGAAGAGGTATGGGGCTTTCAACCAAGCTTAGCGACATGCCAGGCGCTCCTCCTAGGCTCGTCATACCTTGCCCATCTTGGACGGCCGCTTCACAGCTGGAAGCTTGCATACGACGCGTCGCTCAAGTTCATACACATCCTAGACAGGCAAGTTACTTCTCTTTTCACATGATGCACTTCGATCTCTCTTAGGGGTTCTCGCCTCCAAATTACGATAGGACAGCGTCGTACACTTTACAGTATGTCCGATGGATAGAGCCCAAGGGGCAAGTCAGTGCCACCACTATCTCTTGGATGCCCGTTTACATGAAGAGACTTCTCATATTCTTCACCTTCATACTTATCGCGCCACACGAACCGACTAACACCTCGGTCTCTTTTGGCTTGCCTTAACTGCATATTGCTGTTCCATTGCGCTGTGTTCCATTACTAATACTACACGCAACTACGCTTGGGTTGTATCTTAGCTGACGGAGTGGACCGATATGCAGGCGTAGAAGAGCGGGCCCCTTTACCGACCACGATGACAACTATCTCCGGGTATTCTGGAGCTGCTTCATGATCGAATGGTAGGCATGTATGAGACGCACTACGATGTCAGATAGTCAGCTAACAATGACACAATCATAGTGATAGGGCGGCAGAACTAGATGTGCCGCGATCTGGCATCGAGCCCATGGCCGACAAGATGGCTCTCCCGCGGAGCATGTATATCGACGAGAACGATGATATCCTCTACTTTGTCGCCGAGACAGCCATCCGAAGACTCCTCAACCGAATACACAGCTCCTTATACTCATGCGAAAATACTGATCTATGCGCACTAACGACGGAGTCTGGGGTTGCTGCCAACATGCCGAGCCTCAACAAGCTTCTTGCTCTTAGCGCAGAGCTCAACAGGCAGCTCGAGGAGTGGTACAACTCAATTCCCATCAGGATACGACCACCCATCGGAGCAGAGCCCGTCGCTAGCGACAGAGGCAGAGTCTTACGATTACGGTACTACGTAGCCAAACACATCATCCACCGCCCTTTCATTCTCTATCTTGCGTTGCAGCAGCAGCATCAGCAACAGGCGTCGCCAGTTGCATCAACAAGTGCAGCAACACCGACATTAGAGAGTCCATTTCCCTTACCAAGGATCGTCCTTGAGAGATGCGAGACGTGCATTTCTTCCTGCCGCACCTATCTATACAATGTTGTCGAGATGCTTGATAAGAGAACACCGTATCTCTGGGACTTTTCACAGGGCGCTCTGGCATGTCTTTTGGTGTTGATGACGGCCGACATGTGTCCTGAGTTGCGGCACGCCATCCATGACGATTCAGCGCTCATACATGCCATGGTCCTTCCTAAGCTGCGCAAGTGGGCCGTGGAGGGTTCGAGCTTCGAGGCGGTCGTCAAAATCCTGGACATGGCGTCCACTACGAGGGGAATGTATGTTATCTGAACTTGATAAGCGACATAAAGTACGGAAGCTTAGCAGAATTACACGAAGCTTGCTCGGCCCGACCTTTTCTGGCTCTGTCGTGGGTTCGGCTGATAATACTGCGCCGCAATGTCCTCTGAACCGTTGTAAAACGACCATGTCGTGGTAAGGGTAACCGTTAGCACGCTGGGGTCTCTTGGGGGGGTTTTGAGTGGACCTGTCAAGGGAGTGGGTGGCTGATGTGGGCGTGACATTGCGGCTCAGCGGGGTGCCGATAATTATGACATGGATAGGTGTGGGCGTGTGCGTGTTGAAGATGCCTGAACCCCGCCAACTGCCAAGAACGTAGATTCCAATACACGTTTCGCAGTTTCACAAGCTACCTATATGCCATGCTAATGAACAAGGACAACGTTGTGCAAAGACATTCAAGACAATCACTCCTGCGAATAAAACCTCTGCCTTTTTCTCCGAATCGAATTGTCGGACTGCGACGAGATACCAAGCGATTTTACGCCGTTTCCGTAGGGGCTCGAGCCGGCTCTTGCCCAGATTAGCGCTGTCACCATGGATCACGGCCTCTCCATCGTCAAAGAACAGAAGAATAGTACGTGTTGTCGCGCTTGACCCTCGACCTAGGAATGGAACACGGCCAAGTGCGCCAAGGATGCAAGAGATGTTTCTAACCTGTCGATTATTATAGTCATCATCGACACGATCAAGAACATTACCCGCGGCGATGTAAGACTCGATGCCTCGGCACGTACTAAGCACAACAGGTCTCCGACTGACTGGTTTGGCAGTGGAAAGTTCTGGTGGTCGACGAAACCACCAAGAAGATTATCGACAATGTCGCGAGGGAAGATGACATTCTCAACAACAATATCGCTAGTATGTTTCGCCGAGCTACCCAACATCGAGCGGGCGCGTTGTCGCGGAACAGCACGATACTGAAGAGATGAATAGATATCGAGCGGATAGAGGACAAGAGGGAGCCGAATCCTACCATGGATGCCATATACCTCCTGTCGCCGCAACCGCATATCGTCGACTGTCTCCTGGCCGACTTTGATCGCCGGAGATACAGGAAAGCGTTCTTGGTCTGGACCGGCGCCCTCGGCCCCGAGCTGAAGAATCGGCTTTCGCCACAGCACCCGATTGCAGGCTTCGAGATCTTGTTGCTTGACTATTACCCGCGCGAGTCACATTTGATTACGTTTAGAGATCCGTGGAGCTTCCCGGTCTTGTACCACCCTGCTTGTAACGACCTTGTGAGGACGCACATGCAGTCGTTGGCAGAAAAGGTGCGCCCACACCCCGGTTCTGTTGGGTTTGTGATAGCTAAAGGTTGTTCTAGATCGCCGCTGTCTGCATAACGCTAGGCGAATTCCCCAAGGTGCGGTTCTATCAGCCTAGGAGCCCGACCCACGAAGCCAGCGTCTTGTCCTGGCATCTCGCGCGCTTCGTGCAGCAGGAGCTCGATGACTACAAACAATGGAACCCCAACTTCCCTCCGCCGACAAGCAGACCTCAGGGTGTCCTGGTCATCACCGACAGGTCGATGGATCTTATGGCGCCCCTACTCCACGAGTTCACGTACCAGGCCATGGCACACGACTTACTCCCGATCAAGGACGGCGAGAAGACGACATTTGGCATGATTATTAACGAGGGCACTCCGATGGCAGAAGAGAAGGAGATGGAGCTTGCTGAGAAGGACAAAGTCTGGGTGGAAAACAGGCACAGACACATGAAGGACACCATCGAGAAGCTCATGGGCGACTTTCAAAAGTTTATCGACCAGAACCCGAACTTTACAGACGAGAACAAGAACACGACAAGCTTGAACGCCATCAAGGACATGTTGGCAGGCTTGCCGCAGTTTCAGGAGATGAAGGAGGCATACTCGCTGCACTTGTCCATGGCTCAGGAATCCATGAACTTGTTTCAGCGGCACAAGCTTCCAGATATCGCCTCGATTGAGCAGACATTGGCCACGGGCCTCGACGAGGACCTAAAGAAGCCCAAGAACGTTTTGGATCAGGTCGTGCGTCTGCTAGACGACGAGGCAGTCACGCCGTCAGACCGACTACGGCTGATCCTGATCTACCTCCTCTACCGGCCCGACGGCGTCATTATGGAGGATATCAAGCGACTCCTGGCGCATGCATCTCTACCGACAACAGACGGCGAGATCGTCACGAACCTCGAGCTCCTCGGTGCGCAGCCCACGCGCCGCGCTTTAAAGGACGCCCGCCCGCCTCCGCCACCTCCCCTGTTCCCCAAAAACCCAAAGAACGCCATCCAGAACGAAGAGTACGCTCTTTCTCGGTTTGAACCCGCTGTGAAGCAGATGCTCGAGGCGTTATGCACCGGCACGCTGGACCCTACCGTATTCCCGTACACCAATCCCCCACTAGACCCCTCTGAAGAAGCCAACCTGGCGGCGCAGAGTTCACTCCGTGCGGCGGCACCCAGATGGGCGCAGGCGAACCGTCGCCAGGTGGAGAACCGGCAGCGCATAATTGTCTTCATGGCCGGCGGCGCGACATACTCCGAGGCGCGGTCGTGTTACGATGTATCTGAAAAGCAGAGCCGCGATGTTTTCCTAGTGACCAGCCATATGTTGACCCCGCAATTCTTTTTGAGACAAGTAGGTGACCTCTCGGTCGACAGGAGACGACTAGATCTGCCCATGGACAGACCCAAACCGCGCGCTCCCGCGCATCTGTTTGAACGCCCTGCTGCGCCGCCACCACCCATGCCTGCTGCTGGTCCGGCGGCGCCGGGGATGGGTAGGGGTGGACGAGCGGCAGGAGCAGGAATCCCTACTGCTGGGCCCGGAAAGGGGGCGGTGGGAGTGGGAGGGGGAGGGGCAGTAGCACCTAGACCGCCGCCTACACAGGGATTAGCAGCCATGACGCTCAACAGTAGCAGTAGCAGTGGTGGACAACGACCGACATCATCTCAGGGGTCCATGAATAACGCGGGTGACGGTAGCGAAGGAAAACTGCCCAAGGAGAAGAAGAAGAGGAATATCTTTGGTCTCAAGAAATGAAATGAATTTCTTTATGGAATTTTAGAAAGAGTGTCGAGGTAAAACCTGTTGTGTGTATATATGGCTTTGGCTGCTAGCAAGGCGTTTTGGTGCCATGCATTGCATTCATGAGTTTTTCTTATCTTCTGTTTCCTATCTCCAAAGCATGTTTGTGTGTGTGTGTTTTGCGTGTGAGAGAAGATGAGGGGATGATTAAGGGGCCGGCTCCTTCCTTACTTTGACTTTGCGCTGGTCGTTCTTTGTAAATATCTCTCTGCACAGCACATAACTAAGTGTAATAATGCATTTATTTACCCCTTGAAATTTCTAGGCGCTGGTCACTCAAGAGTAGTCAGTCTCATTCGTCTATGGTTTCAAGCAGGTCTAACTAACTTTTCACTGCCTTCCATTGCGCTTCACACGTGTTCCTTTTGACATTTGCATTACAGCGGTCCGCTGTCAAAAGGTTTCATATTTATAATACAGATAACACATGCATGTCCTTGCCCATCCGTGTAAAGGATGATGTGGCTCCGCTTGACGCATGTCACTGCATGCCTAATTTATTCTTATATCCTCATTATGTTTGCTTATTTTCCACCTTCCCATTCCGGGTTCTGTAATATTGTTAGTCAATGGGTCTCATGTAGATTTTGATGGGATTCAAGAACGTACCTTGCGGAGAATGACTAGACCCTCGAGTGTGTGGCTGAGGCTGATGTACTCCTCGTCTTCAAGCTCTGCCCGCTCACCGTGCGACAGAACAACAGGCGTGCTCTGTGTCTGCCAGCCGGTGATGGTCTTTGGCCGACCAGCCTGGCCCACGACATCGACGGCCTGACCGACGCGCACGTTCACGGTGAGCGGCTTGAGGTTCTCGTCGAGTGTTACGAGGAAGCGCGGGTTGATGGCGGTAACGAGGTAGTAGAGGAGGTAGTGCGAGCTGGATGTGACGAACTGCTTGGCGTCGATCATGGCCACGAGGACGGCCAGGAGACCGGCGGTAGCCACGCGCGACATGACTTGACGGTCGGTGTGGAAGGGGCTGATGGACAGAGCGCCCTTGCCCATGTGCAGCAGACCCTGCGCAATGCGCACCATGAACAGCGACTCCTGGTCACGGTGGTAGTACGAGGCGAGCTGTCGCAGCAGCTGCGCCAATCTCGCGTTGTTGGTACCGGCACCCACGAGACCCATGGCGAAGATGGCGTTGAGAGCTACGTCGTTGTCGTTGTCGTGGCTGTAACGGGACAGCGTATCGTACACCTTCATCTGTGGGTTGCTCGGGCTGATAAGGCCCATGGCCAGCGGCACAGCCCGCCGGATGTTGGCCTCGCCATAGTGCATCAGGTGGCCGAACTGGCGGAGCACCATCTCCTGTCCGACGTCCTCGCCCATGGCGATCAGCCCAATGCCCAACACGGCGTACGGCTGCACCAGCTCGTCGCCCTTCTTCTCCTCCGACTCCTCAAAGTGCTCGTTGCAAATGTGCAGGAGCTCCTGAATCTTAAGCACGGCGCCAGTTCCAGCCCAGGCGCAGATAGAAGCGAGCACAGTAGTGGCCTTGGCCATCGGGTGTTCAACGGCCTTGAGCGTCTCCAGAACGACCTCCACCTCTTCTTGTCTTCCGAAGAACAACAATCCCAACCCGAGCGCGAGGAAACGAGTCCATTTGTCTGTTAGCTGCTTGTTCCGGTCCTCGTCGAGCAATGTGGTGATGATTGCCTCGCTGACTTCTGGGTGCGACGATCCCACGAAGACCAATCCACAGGAGAGCGCAGCTATGGCCGATACTCGCATCTCCTCCGCAGAGTTGACAATGATGGGCTGCAGAGCAGTAAGCACGTCCTCGTTATTAGAGCCGGCATATGCGAGACCGAGGCCCATGATGGCGCCGATTCGAACGAGGGGGTTCTTGTGGTTGAGCTTATCCTCGTCGGCCAACAGCGCCAGAACAGGATCCGACTCGAGCCTAACGCCACAGTTCATGATTCCTATGGCAAGATGGGCGCCAGCCTGGATCTGCTCTTCCTCCACATACGTGTACTTATCAACCTGATCCAGGCCAGCAATCGGGTCCCACATCATCAGCATTCCCATGGACGCTACCGTCGACATCATGCCTTCATCCTTGGTTTTCCAGACCCAGCTCTCTTTGTTGTTCTCTACCAACATCATCTTATCGTTGGCAAACCCAGCATTGACGAGGCCGTTGACAAAGGCTGCTGCGAGATTGTGGCGGGCCGAGTCGAAGTTGGTCATGCCGGCGACGCGACTGCTCTCGAGGTGGCTCTTGTAGATATCCTCGGTCGTCTTGGGCGCCAGGATATTGAGTTCTTTTCCTAGCAGTTTGAAGTATGTCGGAAGCTGGACATTGCCGAGGCAGTTCTTGAGATCTTCGTCGTCGGTGTCCTGTATCTGGTTGGTGAGCCATATCCTCTGTCGCGCGATAAGGAACGCGAGTTGCTTCTTGAGGGCGGGGTCCTCGGCGTCATTGAAGTCAGAGTTAATGAGATCGATGTCGTTCAGTCTAATCGCAAGGACCATGGCCTGCGTGTGCTGCTTGTACTGTTTGTAGATGCCATGTGCCGCTCTCAGGAACAGCTCGTTGTCAGGGTATGTGAGGAGGTTAACCATGGATACCATGTACAAGCAAACCCGGGCGTATGTGTTCTCGTCCACGAACTTGGGCAGCTGCTCAATGATCTCCAGCTCGCTCATCAAGTCGACAGCATCGGCCTCGGCATTGCTCTTCAGGAAAAGAGGCACCAGTACCAGGGCGAGATCGACCAGCTCCTCGGTTGATTCGTCGGCCGCAACGCGCTTCGCATAGGCCTCGCCAATCTCGAGCGCCAGGTGCCTGACGTATTCGTGGCCCCATGAGCCGATGTCTTGCGTAGGCGCGAGCAGGCGGTATTTGAGCGTGTCTTGACGATCTTCATCCGAATAGGTCATGCCAATGACAGACAGCACGTCGGCCAGAGATGTCTTGTCGTCGCCCTCCGGCCAGTCGTCGTAGAGCTTTGCCAAGGCCTCGTAGTGCGGCCGGAGGAACTTGAGGGGCTTCGGCACTGCTGTCATCGAGGATGTTGACGTCTTGATGAAGTTCTTCATGGCCTCGAGGGCCGGCTTGTAGAGGGAAGCATCGGGTTCCTACGATAACGAGAGGTCAGACAACACGCCACCTCACGCCGAAGCTAGGTGAATACGCACAGTTAGCCGCTCGACGAGCATGTCAAGCTCGCTCTTGAGTTGCTGGTCCTCCTCGCTGAGCTCTTCCGCAGCTGTATTCATGGCAGTCAGTTAGCACAGCAAAGTCTGGGCGGGCGGGCGCCCGAGGGTGGCAGGGTTAAAACCAACAGTCAGCCTTGTCATCGTCCTTCTTGCCGTTGACCACGGGTTTTCCATCTTTGTCCTTTTGTACTTGGTCTGCTTTCTTATCGCTCTCGACAGCCTTGCCCTTGCCCTTGTCCGAGCTCTTTGACAAGTCGCTGTCTTGCGCCATGGTTTACGTTATGACGATAATGATGCAAAGCTAAAACAGGCTGCTCGGGAGGGTTGGGGAGACTCTCTTGCTGGCGATTATTAAATCCGGCGGCTGTCGTCGTCGGAAATCTGGATTGCTCTTTTGAAGCTGACCGTGGCGAGGAGTGGGAGATAGCTGTGGGTTTAGCAAGGCGGTTATTGATGGAAGGCGGAAGCTTGCAAATTCGCCGAGCGCTGCTGAGCAAGCTCTCGACTGGTTACGCGACCGTCTCGCAGCCTGAAGATGGGGCGCTAGTGGCCAGTACACTCCAGCCCCGGAAGCACGTTAGTCGATTACCGCAGTTACTGTGACGCAAGGCACCACTTTTGTCTAGCACCTCAACAAATTGTAGTTCGTTTCCATGAAAATACGTTGGGAGAGAGTTTCAACTGTGCCTTCTCTTAAAGTTCAGTACTGTATATTATTTAACAGAGTCTTTGAGCGAAACAGCAGCCATATTCTGATTCTGGCTGGGATCATGAAGCATGACACCAGCTAACAAAGGCCCAGTCCTGTCCTGCAGGTGAGCTTGGTCCATGCCTCAGCCCCAAATCCTCGTCCCTCTTATCTTATCAGTGGCCGGGCACCACTTAATTTTTGACGTCCGCAATGGCGGGGTGATAATACAGTACATAATAGCGGCGTCAATGCGAAGCATACTTTGCGCCGACCTTTACAGAGGCCTGATATTCCGCGAGATTACACCTCTCATACTTGTGCTTCTTTCAGAGACACTACAAAGCATCGGCAGACTTGCGCAACCCCCTACACCGGTCGTCGACCTCCCACTTCGCACCCCGCTTCGCGACTACACAAATCCCAACCCTCGATCGCCAGAGCAGCGCAAGCAATCGCGACCCCTAGATCGCCATGAAGTTAGATACGCGCGCAATGCGCCATCTGGCGGCTGAGGACTGGCGAGTTCTCACAGCCGTAAGCCCCCTCTCCCCCCTGTTCCCCTTATACCCCCTATAAACCCCCTACTAACCCCCCCCATTCTTCGTTACAGGTAGAAATGGGTTCAAGAAACCATGAGATCGTCCCAACGCCTCTAATCGAAAAGATCGCCCGTCTACGGGGTGGTGCGTCCGGCGTGCACAAGTCCATCAGTGCTCTCGCAAAAGTCGGTCTTATCGCCCGTATGAAAGAGGCAAAGTACGACGGCTACCGTCTAACCTACGGCGGTCTCGATTACCTCGCTCTGCACACCTATTCCTCCAAAAAGGTCGTCTACTCCGTGGGAAGCCGTATCGGCGTAGGCAAGGAATCCGACATAATGATCGTGGCCGACGACAGCGGCAAGCAGCTCGTCCTGAAGATCCACCGTCTCGGCCGTATATCGTTCCGGTCAGTAAAAAACAACCGAGATTACCTCAAAAAGGGCAAGGCAGCCGGCTCCTGGATGTATCTGTCCAGGCTGTCAGCCATGAAGGAATACGCGTTCATGCAGGCCCTCAAAGACGAGGGGTTCCCCGTGCCAGATCCCATTGGCCAGAGCAGGCATACGATAGTCATGTCCTTCATCGATAACGCCCTACCACTGCGTCAGGTGTCAGAGGTTCCGGACCCCGCAGGGCTGTATGCAGATCTGATTGGGCTTATTCTGAGACTGGCAAAACACGGCCTCATCCATGGCGACTTCAACGAGTTCAACCTCATGATTAAAGAAGAACGAATAAAGAAGACAGAAAAAGAAGAAGAAAAAGAAACGCTCGTCATAACACCCATCCTCATCGACTTCCCGCAAATGGTGTCCATGGACCACCCAAACGCAGAAATGTACTTCGACAGAGACGTCAACTGCATCAAGATCTTCTTTGAGAGGAGGTTTCATTTCGTCGGCACACAGCCCGGCCCCTTTTTCGCCGAGGCCAAGAAGACAGTCGGGAAGGATGGAGCCAAGAGGTTAGATGCTGCCGTCGAAGCATCTGGCTTCACCAAGAAGATGATTAAGGACTTGGAAGCTGCTATTCGGGAGCAGCAGGAGGCCATCTCGAAGGTTGGAGGTGTTGAGGATGATAGCGAGTCGGACGAGGAAGAAGAAGACGACGAGGACGATGAAGGAGCAGATCAAGAGGAGCAACCCCAACAAGAGTCTGCTGCGACAACGATCAATGACCAAGGCCTGCAGAGGCTCGTAATCAGCGGGGAATAAATATTAAATTTATTGAGCACTACGACTTTTAGGTTTCCCTACCTACTTATGTGGCTCGTGACTCCCAAAAGTCTCTCCAGACGTGCGTTGTTGATATGTGTCATAGAACTTGTGGTTAATCTCCCAACCATCACCATGAGGTTCAGGGCCAAGAGTAAAGAAGACCTTATATTTAACACTAATGCCTTCCATTCAGCTGATACTGATGCAGTCGACTTCTTTGGCCGAACTGCAACCAGGAAGTTCCCAGTGAAATACTTCAAGTACAAAAAGAATCTCTAATGACCGTCTGTCCGTGTGTACTCCCCACAATTATTGTCTGACAGTGAATCTTGACATATTATCCCCACAACCGGTGTAGTTGGAAGCTAATCATATGAGCTGACAACAAGATCACGGAAGAACCGATTCCCCCTCTGATCTAGAGTCGTTGACCAAAAACAAGATGACGATAGCAACTTTTCGTGTATACATGCTTTCAACCTTCCAACATAAAGAAAACGTCATGCAGTGCAACTAAGAGATGAGGGTAGGCATGATCATACCAGGCAGAGCGTCGGTAGCCAGTTAGGGCTTCTCCTTCTTGATGGTCGGCGATGACTGGGTGCTTCCATTCGCGACAATCGGGGAGTCGACAACCGTCACACCCTCATCGGCCGATCCATCGTCCGAAGTCAATGTAACCGAAACCGAGCTGCTCTGCCTGTACACTGTGTTAGTAGGCATGCTGCGAACTTCCACGGCGGCGCTCAGAGTGGCCGTACTTGGTGGTATGACCCACGCCCTGGGACATGGCAGAGGCAGGGACGCCGCCAATGTTGACACGGAGTGGCGAACGAGACGCAAAGGAACTGGTTTTGAGTTAGCAGCTTTCTACGTTGATAACCACGTCAGCAGTGCCGTACGTGTTAAGTCCGACGACTGAACGGCGATTCCAAGGGGCCTGGGCGTAGATGCTCGGGTGAATGCCCACATCGGCAGTGCCGTAGGCGCCAATGTTGTACTCGTTGGTACGGAATTGGCGGCGCTCCGCCGTGATTCGCTTGAGCTCCTTCTGAGCAGGAGTATCGGCATAGCGAACCTGCATCAGCATGCCCTCCTCGCCAATTGGAGCCCCGTGGTACTTCCTGATGATATCCTCGCATTCATCACGAGACTCGAAGCTGAGGCGATGGTTAGAGACAACAGTGTCAAACGGCGTATAATTGCGGCCATCTCATGTGCACTTACCGAGCGAATCCCACTCCTCGGCTGTTGCCCATACTATCGCGAAGAATCTTGCTGGAGACAACGTGGTATCCAGCGAAGATGGCGTTCAGCTCCTAGATTATGTGAGGATTGGTGACAAAGACATTGCAATATTCTGCTTACAGTCTCGGTGAGGCGCTTGGGCAGGTTCGACAGGTACAGGTTCGTTGAAGATTCATCGCCTTCCGCCTTGAGACGGGCATTGAAGCTCTCCTGATCTGATATTAGCACCCAATGCGAAAGAGAGCAGTGAAGGAAAAAAGCAGACTTACCCGAGCGAAGCCGACCTCGTAGCCGAGATGGTAAAAGCCCCGAATACACTTCTCAGAGTCGCGAACGTCGGCAAACTTGGCAAAACCGAAACTAATATCCATGTTAGCAAAGAAAGGACTGTGATGGGCCAAGGAGTCATACCCCTTGCAAGCGCCCGTGGAAGTGTCAATGATCGCCTTGCTCTGCTCGACCTTGCCGAAGCGTGAAGCATATCGGTGGAGGAGTTCATCATCAGTGGTGGGATGGAGACCACGAATGTAGACGTTTCGATTGCCATTGATGCGATTCTCCAGGCACTGCTCGATTGTCTTAGTATGAGTGGGCGGAGTGAAAACAGCCGGCACGGCAGCGGGGATTGCAGGGCTCTGCTTGAGAAGTGCAAGCAAGTCCTCATCAACTGGCTGAGGAGCCTTTGGGATGACGCCGGGGACAACAACCTGTTCCGGAGAGGGAGTACTGTAACTGGACCGAATGACCGTGGCACGAGAGGTGGTGCCTCGGTCCGACGTGGTGGCGAAGAAGGGCGTGGCTGGGGTCGACTCGGTTGTCGAATATGAGCCACGACGATTCTCCAGAGCGGGAACGTCGTTGCTGCGCTCGCCATAATGGGCGACACGACCAGGGGTGTATGGCATAGCATGGTATGGGACCGGCAGTGGTGCAAACCCGTTCTGAACAGGGAACTGCCCAGAGACACTGAATGGGTACGATCCCTCCGGAGCCATGCCAACATGGATGGGTAGATGATAGCCCGGGTAGGCGATGGCCTGCTCCTGGGGGGAGCAATAAGCATGATGAGCCTGCGCAAGGTTCGAGGCAGCAGCGGGACCGTTCGGGCCAGCAGGAAGAGCAAGAGTGCTGAATTGATTCATCACAGCACCCATGTTGTCCGAGGGATGGCCCATCTGGTGGCCATGAGAAGCAGAAATATCATGCTGAGGAGCGCTAGCAGCCTGGGCGTTCAGATACGCAGCATATCGGCCTTTGCGATTGTTGTCGGCATCTGAGGACATGGTGCCCGTCGTGCAGTAGTGAGTCATGGTTATTGTACAGTCTGCGGCAGCACGAGTTAGTTCAGGGTTCCGTATTCTCGGGAAACAGTGAAAATGAAAGCACGGCCTAGCATGAGCATAAAGCCTTGGAGAAAGGGCAGTGCCAGGGACCGTCGTGAGGAAGAGCCTCCGAGGCAGAGGGGAACGAAGCCATCAACCCTTCCTCCCCGACAAGACTCCCGGCAGGGTTGCATATCGGACACGAAGTGTGCTTGTATGGGACGAGGGGGGAGATTGGGGGAGGAATCGTGCAGTGGGAGCACGTTCGAAGCAACTAGCACGCGGCCAGATGTTGGGGGGTTCGGGTTAAGCGTCGACAGGGAGTTTTTTTTGTGTTGTTGCGTGACGCACCTTGTTGTTTTTGAGACAAACGCGAGAAATCTCTAGTGAAAAACGGGTCAGTGTAAGACGACAGGAGGCGGAGTGAAGACATATTTTGGCAGCGGTGAAATGATGGCAATAGAAAGGAAAGAATGGACGAGAAACAAGCAAAGAAAAGTGTTGAAGAGATGTGCGAGTGGGAAAGGTAAAGTCGGCGGGGATCAAACGGTGGGAACTTGAGGCACCGGCGTAGGTGGTTGGGGGAAGGGTGAGAAGGTTGTGATTGCAATCTGAACAGCACGTCAAGGGATTTTCAACTTACCTCCGAAATGGACGACAATTGAAGTTACAGAACTTTGCGGAGATGCAACAAAGACAAGAAAACTGGGCCACTCAACGATGGAGAATGTTAGTACCAAGGACCCTGATGCAAGCGAGTGCGTGGTGGATAGTAAATAGATCTGGCTATCGAGCAAGATGAACTGGAAGAGACTGTGGGTGGGTTGCTGGAATGGAGTGTTGATGCTTGTAACGATCGGAAGAAGACCTCAGAAGAGGGAGAAGAAATTCTTGGAGCTGCAGAGGAAATCTTGCTCTTTAAAGACCCTCGTGCTATCCGTCATCGTGCAGCGAATGCCACTTGCATGGAGGCAGTTACGACGCGGAGCGGTCGAGGAAGGAGTAAATGCTGAGACTGGCTCGAAATGGGGCAGCAGGTGGGTTCAACGTCCTCTTCCCTCGACCGTGCTCTCGCATCAGTGTGCCAGTGTGCTGAGGTAAGGCGCAGGCCAGTGTGGAGGAAGGATCTCACGATAGGGACGGGAATTTGTGAAGAAACTGGGAAATGGCTCCTGCTCACCGGCATAAACATAGAGACGTGGGTAGCGCGGCCGTAAAGATGTTCGTGGAAGGCAGTCCTCCCAGCTGCGGACTTAGGCGCCGACTTGCACCTTCCCTCGTGCGCAGCGTAGGGGGTGAGACGACGCGACCCCGAGAAGAACCAATGGTCGTTAATGTCCAAGAAGGAAAGAACTGAACAGAGAAGGACGCGAGCAGATTTCCGCCAAAAAAGGCTCCTTAGACCCGGCTAGTACCTTCAAAGTGCTTTCCCGTTCGAGAGAGCCTTGGTCTGTCACAGGCGATTCGCAAAGGTTATGCGCGATCTTTGCCACAAGACCGACAACAAATCATCGAGATAATTCAAATCTGAGCGAATTGTCAATGAGCAACCACTCCTTCCGCTCTCCAGCCCTTCTTGTCGTCCAACACTCACAATGACCCTACTTCCCTCGCGTCCTCGCTCTTGCTACACCGGCACCAGAACGCTCTGTCTACTGCCCTCCAGTCTCTGCAAAGATTCTCCTTGACGTCGAGTAAGATGCGAGGAACCTTCTTCGTCGGTGACGCGCACCTCTATCTGCGCTAGATAAGACGGATCTGGGTCACAGTTGACTTGGAAGCTTGGGTCCCGCGACGTCATGCACTCGTGGCAAGATTGCGGCGGCCAGAGCGCGTCTCTTTCCTTCGTTGATCTCGTCGTTCTTGTCGTCTGACGCTGGGAAAGCCTAGCTATGACAGGGTTAGACCTTCTGTTCAGTGTCCTCTTGCTGGTAATTAACGCACCCTTGGTAGAAGCAGGTTGCCTCACAACGTTCTTCCTCAGTGACCTCAGCATCGACAGCGACCCAACGTCCTCTATGGCTTTGTCTAGATGTAAACCTGATATTATCGTGTTTGGTCTCGACGGAAACAGTATCCAGAGCACAGCGATGCCGCAAATACGATTACACCGCTATGTACAGGCAAGGAGAATGGGGTTTTCTTCTTCCTGTCTTCCAAAAAAATCACAACGATGAAAGAGATGGCAGGGAATAAGTAGCTTCGAGTGGAAGGCCACGTCCTGCTTTCAGAGAGTGGGATGGTGGTGGTGGTGGCAATGGGGATTGGTTCCGGTAGGAGATGACATGCATAGGCGGAGAGCTGAGAGGTCCAAGGATACGGCTCTATTATCCATCTCCCCGGTTTGGCGGCGGATGTCAGGGCTAGACCAAGCGCGCCGTCCCATCGCTCCCACACATGACGAACGGGCGGGTACAGGGCAAGATCCAAGAATGCATTGTGATCAGCGGGACACTGCTTCACCATCGAAGACAAAGTAGGACTTGCCCGTCAGATTGTTCCATGAGATTCTGCATCTGAGATGTGATGCTGAACCAGACACTAGCATGCCGGGGCGGCAGATCCTGAGGGGAAACAAGAGGAGATTCGCCCCCGGGGAATTGGTTGGTCGACCTGGGAGGACGGGGAAGCACCACACGATAGGTAGTACCTTTCCCCCGGGCCGGGGACTCTAACATGGGGTGGTCCGTTGCTTTTTCAGCCCATGGGCTCCTTCACCCCAGGCTCTACTGGGAGAATCGTCTTGCCCCCTCCTGGTCTGGAGAAGACCAGGAGGGAAATAGATAGCTCCCATTGGCCTGCATTGCCCCTCCAAACTGAAGCCGGTGAGCCCAGGCGAGCAAGCTTCAAGCCCTGGTTGTTCCCGTCTGGGACCCGACAATCAAGTGCCATGCAGGAGCAGCAGCAGCACTTGGCGGTCGTCTATGCTCCAAGATGTGTGGCTGTCAGAAATCCGTTGGCTCTGTGCTGTTCACCCTTGCCCATGTAGGGGCACGCGCGAGCTTGGCGAGCAATCCGGTTGGCCCTGCCGCGGTCAAAGGCTAGTGAAGTATGCTCGGCGACTGCAAGTAAAAGCAAGGCGAATCTGACGTCTGCCGTGTCCTAGATCTGCATACTTCTTCAACTTGATAGCTCTGAACGAATTATATGTTGAAGATTAACGAGAGTTTGTTCTGGGGTGGGCAGGCGGCAAAGCCTCCCTTCCATCTAATTGGGACAAGGGCATGCGAGTTTCCAAGATCGCGACTCCCCCTGCACTGTTCGCCTAGATCTCAGGAGCTATGAGATGGGGGCGTCCAGTCGTCGTCCGTTTCTCCTCATGCAGTTCTGCAGCTGATGCCGAGTTTGGTAAGAAGCGGGGCAAAGCCACAGCCTTGGGACTGGCGATCTTGTCTGCTCGTGATGGGAACAATGATCAAGAATACCATTCCTTCAGTTCTAGGCCCTTCCCTTTGTTTTGACATGGTGGGTTGCGGTTCGGCTCTTGTCCTCTTTCATCCCCGGGATGTTGCTCTACATACGTACTACGTCTAGGTAGTTGTATCCGTTGAGTTTAGTGTAAATCGTGTAAACCTCGGGCCGCATGTTAGGATCATGACCTTGACCATTCATATGACAGTATTATTTTTGGAGTCCTCAAACATGTGAGCTTTGCTTTTTCTAACCGCCCTGTTCCGCCCTGTTTTCCACGTCCTATGCATCTTTCTTCAAGCAAACTGCGAGATCTCCCGCGCCTGCTTCTGCTTTCTTTTCATAGTAACAGCGCGCGATCGGATGCAAGCCCAGTGTGATACTGCACAAGAGGGATTGCCAATCATAGAAAGGTAGATATTTGTGTATTTCTTTGCAACAAAAGAAAAACAAAGGACCAAAAATATACCTAGACTATCGAAAAAGGCGCAGTCAAGACCAGCAAGAAATTTACCCTTACATAGAGAAGAGAGCTACGTAGCTGAAAGTCCGAGAAAAGCTGATGACGATTATGAACAAAAACCTTCTTTGACTCCTGTATTCCATCCCAAAATTATCCCACGCATGCATGTCCTGTCCGCATCCGTTCACGAACCTGGTCCGACCTAAGCGCCCCCCGGTGACCATTACCCACCCTGCTATTTATGACCAGACATCCTCCTGTTGTCAATCGTGTTAGCATTGGGCTTTTCAAAGTTACATTGTGAGTAAGCATCTTGTGCAAACGTACCTGGTATTGGTTTGCCGCCCTCATGTTCTTGACGATCTCTTCCGCCTTCGCCTCTGGGATACCCCGTTGTTCGGCCAAGATCTGACCGAGAACGGTGTTGACCTCACGAGCCATGTTCGCAGCGTCACCGCAGACATAGAAGTATGCCTTCTTTTCTATTAGTTCGTTGATTTCCTTGGCCCGCTCCTTCAACCGGTGCTGGACGTAGACCTTCTTGTTACCCTCTCGAGAGAAGGCCGTGACGAGCTCGAACTTGTCGCCCATGACTGCCTTGGCTTCCTCCCACTCCTTCTCGTACAAGAAGTCTTCAGCACGTTTCCGGCAGCCAAAGAACAGGATTGCTTTGCCGACATTCTGGCCGTTCTCAATCATTTTCCTCCGCTCCCGCACGAAACCACGCATCGGAGCGACACCAGTTCCAGGGCCGACGCAAATGATGGGCTTGGTAGGGTCTGAAGGGAGTTTGAAGTTGGAGTGACGAACGTGGACGGGGACGTGAATACCGGTATACTTGTTTCGGGGGCCCATGAGCTCGTAGCTGAGACCAAAAGGCGTCGGGTCCGGGTCGCCGTTCTGCTTTTGCTTCAAGGCCAATAGATAGTTGGTGGCGACTCCCTGGAACGGATCGTCGCGGCCGGGAAGCATCTGCGACTCGACGACGGCAGTAATGGAGATCATCTTGGGCTGTTCCAGAGAAGAAGAAGAGATCGAGTAATAACGGGGCTGGAGCTTGTTGATGCCTTCAATGAGAGCTGAGAATGGGACATTTGACCACTTCTTCCCCTTGCCAACGGCCTGCAGGACTCTAGCGATGTTGAGGTGATGGACGTTGACCTTGTGGTGGAAATAATCCTTGTCTCCACCGAGCTTCGTCATCTCAGCCTTGGACTCCTCATCCGGCGCAAACGCAGCGAGGGTAGCAAGGAATTGACGGGAGACTGGAGCGCAGATTTCCATGTGATAGCGAACAATGGCGTCGAAGGTGGTCGGAGTCGGGAAAGGTACCTTTGCTGTGGGTTCAAGGGCCTTGACGCTGATGACATTATGGCGCTTGTCGGTAAGATCGAGCACATCCATGAAGCGGTCAACCTCCTCGCCAGCGTTAGTCGGCCAGACAGCGATGTGGTCACCAGTCTGGTATGTCAAGTTGGATGCGCTGATATCGATGTCCATGTGGAGACAGTTGCGGTCCTTTACCGAGAAGAGTTCGTATGACTTGTGGATGGGGGCGATGTACGGATTGTGGGCGTTGAAGGGGCCCTTGGCCGTTCCGTCGAGGTGCATCTTGTTGGGCTCTCCAACGTAGACTTCGGGTGAATCCTTGGTGAGTCCTTCCCTCTCGGTGATGCCGAAGATGGGCTCGTAGACAGCCTCGCGCTCTTCCAAGCCCATCTTTTCCTGCAGAGCCTTCCACATGGGGTCTTTCCAGGCCAAGAAGTCCTCTTCCATGGTACCGGCACCATCGTCTCCCTCACCGGCATCTCCGATCCGGTGGGCGCCCAGCTTCTCCAATGCCTTGTTAACGTTGCGAACCATGGAATTGTAATGCTCGTAGGTGTTGTTGCCCAGACCAAAGGCGACGTAGTTCAGGTTTCCGAGAGCAGGGTCATTGCCCTCAGAGAACGAGACGCCCTCGGCGGTGATGAACTCATAGAAGTCTACGGCGTTGTCGGTGGGCTCGCCTTCGCCATAAGTAGCCAGAACGAACATGACAACTTTGTCGCTCGGGATGGCGTCGAGGTTCTCGTAGTCGTAGTCCTCAAGGTCGGCGACCATCGTCTCGAGGCCGAAACGGCTCTTACCTTCTTTCGCGAGTCTCGAAGCGTAGTCCTCGGCGGTACCGGTTTGGGATCCGTAAAGGATGATGCAGTTCTTCCCAGACTCCTCCAGCTTCTCCACGATGTTTCTTGTCTTGCCGGCCTTGACCCCATTCGCATTGGCGAACGAGTTCGCATAGGGGTCTTTGGTGACGCCCCATAATTTGCCTTTGGTGAAATAAGCGACTGTCCCGAGAAGGATGGCCGCTAGGACAATGATGTCCAGCGTGTCGAGTTCGGCCATTGTAGCTTCGGCTGACGCAAGATCTTGGCGTGTGCTCCGAAGCAACTACAGCACTGCACCAGCTTGTTAGTGCTCAGGTTCTGGCCAAGATGCGTTTGCGACAAAGTTCGGACCCAGCGCGCGGGTATAGTGGCTTACATACTTTGTTTATTTGAATGGAATTATCGGAACGCTAGGAGAAACGGTGAAGATCCAGCCGGAGAAGACGGACGAATAGATCGCCGATGCAGCGCCGTTCGTTGGTTAGTGGAACAATAAGGGACCGGAGGAAAAAGCAGGTGAACCACCGCGAGAAAGCAGATTATCGCATGGAAACAACTCCTTGAAGAGAAGAGAAAGACACCTGAGAGGCAGAATTAAGCATACCCTGGGAGAAACCGGGCAAGAAAGGGGGGAAAGGAAATGATCGTGGGAAGGAACGAAGGGAGTCGGTAGACTTTGTGCATGCGGCGGTCTACCTTTATCGACAGATAGCACAAGCCGGAGGCGCTAGGGTCCCCGGAGCCCGGGCTTTTCCCATCATGTTGGCTGTCCACCCACATTTCACTTCCAGCCCGGACATCAGTACCCGCCATCTACTAGAGGGGAGCCAAGCAATCCCCTTAGACCGTCAGTACCAGAGGGCCTGGTTAGGGCCAAACATCGGATGAGAACCGGCATCTCATCGAGAGTGAACACGTTTTGTATCTGCTACTTTCTGCGTGACCCACGAGTAGGATAGGCTTCGTGAACAATGCACCGTACGGAAGCTATCTCCCAGTATACACAGTAAGTGGCCGTTATACACCGTTACTTAGATGTCCGGGTGCGCTGTGCTCGGTTTAGTCCGACTACCTGGACCAAGACGAAGAAACAACCACAAACCCCTCCATCATAGAGCTGCTAAATCATGAAAGACGTTCTCTTGAACAAGGTACCTTAATTCCAACCCCTTCGCTTCTCCTTTACCTCTGTTCAATTTTTAGGTGAACGAGTAATTCCAGCTCTGCATTAGGTAAGATAACCCATCAGATTTCACCTGCAGGCTGCAGCAACCTAGCGGGAAGTCCCCAACATCTGGCCACTCTGTCATTTAGGTCAGCCACCTTCGGAAACATTACTGACTGGGCAGTTCATCGCAATTTATGAACTCCTCTTCGGTGTCTCCTAATCGTCCGTAGCGACAAGTGCGTCACTGGGTATACACTTTCCGAGTGTCGTTCAAAAGTTGCTAAAGTTGCCTTTGTCTCTAATAAGGTCTGTCTGCCTTTGCAGTCCGAATAAGAGGCGGAAAGGATGCGAATACGGCGCCCCTGGGTGAAGGTGGGATGTCGGACTTTGCTCCATCTATTTAGGTGTGGCGTGGGACGCACATGCCACGACGCTCAGATACTACACGTTAAAAATGATAAGCTGGCACTTCCTTCAACTCATGGGCGCTAAGAAGCGTGACAGATGTCCAGAGTTGTCAACGTCTTGCTGTTTGCTACTTCGGCTGCACATGTATGGTCACTGAAGGCAAGTTATGCCTTTGCACAAGCCGACCACAATCCGCACAGCCACACGCCGTTATCATCGAACCGTTGAGCCGATCCCGAACAACTGACAAGCCGCATTTCTTCCCGCGAACTCGTCCCTCACGACTGCATTTCATGCCTTGCTTTTAGTCAATTTGAAAACTGTCAATGAAAACAAGATTGTGCATGCACATCTAAGGCATAACTCAGCAACATCCATGAGTGAAGGGCATAGAAAAGCCTCAGTCTTTCCGTGTCAACTGCCATCTGTGAGGTGATTGGTACTCATGAATCGGAGCACAACCGGGATGGTTGCCGAAGTGTCCGTCTGATTCTTCGCTCTTCTTTTCACCAATGCCTTGTCAAAGAGCCGACGCGGTCCGACTGGTCAAAATTATAATTGGTACCTACGTTAGCCATAACTTCTATGCAAGTAAAACTGCCCTCAGCGGGGGAAACCCGACCTTTTAGAGCATTTAGAGGTCATCGGACCCCTCTTCGGCTCTTAACTTGTGTGATCTCGGTAGCCAACTCGGGGGTTGCTCCAATGGGTAAGGCTAGAAAGCCTTGTCTCCGACCCAGACTTGCGGCCAGATGTTGGGTCGGAGTCAACCGAGAGCGCTGTGTTACCTTACCGGCGTTAAACTACCTAATTGTGTGAATCTTCGTACGGCATGCTCTTTGGTTCCTTGTACTGTGTATTGCAACAGCAAGTGTGCTTGCGGCATGGGTTCAATCGCTCTAATGATTGGTCCCCCTCTGTGTTCTTCTCCGCATCTCTGCAATCATCATACCAGGTGCAAACGCATGAGAGCCTGACACCGATTCGTATTCTTACCTAGCAAGGATTTATAGTCGTTCAAGTCCTGAAGCGACGTTAGGCTGCCTCCTGTTAAAGTACTCATGAGTTGGGCCGCCGTGTCCTACAGATTGCTCTGATTGCCCCCCAAGAGAACCAACGACAACTGAGGGACAGTTGCCTAGTAATATATTGAATATTTCGTACCTCCGTATACAAAGAGCCTTGCGTAAGGTAGCGCTCGGTTGCAGGCATTGCTAGAAACAAGTGCTTTAATGAAGCCCTGAATGGCATCCAGCACACTCCCAGTGCATTACTTTACTTGATCCAACGTGAAGGGATTACATACCGTACTTTGTTTGGTTTCCCTCCCCAACTTCAGCTCTTCCGCCCGGAAAAGGAGGGGAAAGGGAAACGCCACGGACAACGGTCCCGTCACCAATCGCACATGATATCAGTGGATCCTATGTATTGTTCCATTCGTTCACTGGGGAAGCCGGGACTGGGGTAAAAAGATCAGTGAATGCGCCGTACCTGAACTAGCTGCCCCTCATTGGCGGCTCTTCAAGCCCCTGGCAGGCTGGTTGGTGCCCTGGCGCCCTTGCAGCCCTGCAGAACCTGGAATTCCATTGTGCTTACGGATACTTTGGTTTATCTAGAATCACGGCCACATCACTCCTGGCCCATTCCAGCATCGATTTTGGACTTCCACTTTCCCACATCGCGCCACTATCTTAGTCCTTATCGATACCTAATCGACATTGCATGCTAGGAAATATCATGGGAGTTGAGGCGTCTTCTGGAAAATGGGTAAGTGCGCGATTCGTTTAGCGACTTGACTCGACTTGAAACGACCTCGGCCCCGTCGCGTTTCTCGTACTTCTAGATCACCTGGGCTACCTGTGCGGCGAAGGGAATGTTTGACGATTGCCCGACTACCAGCTGTTTCACAGCCCCCCCAAGTGGAGGAGGATGTAGCCCCCACCGCGATTTGCACAGGTTCTTGGTGCTGACGAGCAACAGCTCCGTCTCAGACGACGCTGCCTACCCTTGAGCCATTGAATTTTTCGCCCCGGGCGGTGACACGACTAGACGAAGAAGACGAGGAAGATTGGGAGAGAACTCTAAGGCCTGGTGCTCTGGACACGAGAAGCGTTGCGCACTCGCGAGAGTCGTCGATCGAGAAACTTCAGCGACATGCACCTCTTTCGAGAAGCGCCATCGGAGGCGTAATCGAACGAGTCGTCGACCCGAAATCCTCCTCATACGGCCATCACCGACAGACATCGATAGTTCACGGCACCAGGATACAGCATTCTAGAAATGGGAGCCTCGCAAGTTCTGCATCGAGTCCTCTCAGCCCGCAGATGATCGCTGCAGCCGGCTCAGGTCTTTTGTCTGATAGGTCGGACATATCGAGGCCCGCCACGGCTCTGTCCGGCACGACCACAGTTTCCACGCCTACTATACCTGAGCGGACTTCTTCGACCACCGCTACCGAATCCAGCGTGCAAATGGCTACTCAAAGGAAACTCGAGAGGATGGCGAGCGGGAGCGGGAAGGTGCGGCGAGATCACAGCCACCACCAATCGCATTCTTCTCGACACCATAAGGCCGAAGAGCAGACGGTGGGTGAATATGCGCTCCACGTGCTATTTACCTCGTTTATCGCCCAGGCGGAGGACAAGCTGAATGAAACCATCACGGTCCCCTTCGACCCCGAGCCCCAGATTGAGCAAATTTGCGGGCCCGGCGTGGATGCAGTGTTTGATCAATTTATCGTCGCCCTCGGCCACATCGCAAAGCAGAAACCGAAGCCGCTGATTGACACGATGATGCTGTGGAGGAAAAGCAAAAGCGATGCCGCTAATGACGCTCGGACTCAGCTACAAGAGGCACAGATAAAGATCAATCCTCCGGGAGCCTTGCAGAGACGGAACACAGAGCCCTTGAAACCGATGGGCGGCAGTGGTGGTGCTGCAGAGGCTCAGGCCAACGGGCAAGCTCTTGCTGCGAAGCAGGAATATGTCGTCCAGGCCGAACGCCGCTCCACCGTCTCAATCTACATCCTCTGCCGCGTCCTCCTTGAGGTCTTGAGCCAGAGCACTCTGACCTCTATCACGCCGGAAATGGAGGACAAGCTTGAGGCCATCATCTTCGGGCAGCTGAAACAGTCGGACACGGAACAGTTGTTTGTTTCGCCGCTAAAGTTGGCCAATTGGAACCTCTTCGCTCAACTGATGGGCGTTATGAGCGCAATCAGCTTCATAAGCGTGACGGACCGCTTTATCGCCGACCTCGATCGATCCTTGGTAGAGCTGAGTGTCAAAAGTCCCACCTCGGCGTTTCGTGACACTGAGAGTAAAATGGAGCTTGTCCTTTGGGGCATGAAGTATCTGAGGGTTCGGACAATTCCTGAGGAGGCTTGGGACCAGTCCTGCCACTTTATGGCTTCGCTTGGGAAACTGTTCAATCGATCGCACGGCCTCAAGGTAAAATCGGCCTTTTGTCAGGTGCTGGAGATGCTCCTGCTTCCCATCGCGGCAACTGCCACCAACAGCGACTTCTCTCATCCCAAATGGAGCGAGGTATTGACTACCATCAGCCCTCGGCTGGCTCAGATGTTTGTCAAGCCTCGCCACTGGACACACACGTTCCCTCTGACGGCCACATTGCTCTGCGTCTCCCCTCCAGACACGTTTGCGAGTCAATGGCTCCAGCTGATCTACCCGCTCCAAACTCGGCTCAAGGACCGCTACACTAAACCGCTCTGCCTACAGGTCATCTCCCGGCTTTTGTGGACATATCTATATCGAACACATGATACCATGGCAGCCGTCAACAGAAAACTGGACGAAGTGCTGAAAAATGTCCTCCCTGGCCCGAAGAGGACGTTCAGCGCAGCAGATACCGCCATAACTGATCCTCTCATCCAAATTATCAGAGTTATCGGGTATAAGCACCCCGAATATTGCTTTCGAAGCATCATATTTCCCTTGGTCAATGCCGACCTCTTTACCTCGAACAAGGAGCTCAAGATTGAGCAACTCGATCCAGACAAGATGGTTATCGGCATCCGTGCATTCCTCATCGTCATGGCCGACTTGGAAAAGGGCGAACAAGGCCGACCGCCTTTCCCGCAGACTTACGCACTCCCTGTCTCGTCAGATCGCGCTATCCCCACATCTCCTGTACTTGGCTCCCCGCGGAGCACTCCATTAGCCAGCCCAGCGCCTCCTCTCAGTAGCAGCGAGAGACTCTCTAGGCCTGTTCTCGTCTCATCTCTTAGCGATACGGTACGGGAGTACTACAAGAAGTTCTGCGAGATTCTCGGGAAAATCACCATCATATGCGACAACACTTTCGGCGGCCAGGCGGCATTGGACGAAAAGTTCAACAGTCCAGGGCCCAAGACTCCCATTGCGGAGACGTTTAACTTCTCCCGACGCGAAGACCAAAATCCATATGACCAGAAGCAAGCCTTTTACGAACTACTTCATGTCGCCGTGCAAGCTCTGCCACGATGCTTGTCTGTCGACATCCCCTTCAACACGCTGATCAACCTTCTCTGCACCGGAACCGCGCATGTTCAATACAACATCGCAGAGTCCTCGGCGCAGTCGTTGAAAGCAATCGCTCGCCAGTCTCATGCACAACAAGTTACTATGGGGTTTGCTCGCTTCATCTTTAACTTTGATGACCGGTACTCGACCATGTCTGATGGAGGTATGCTCGGACCGGGACACATCGAAAATACTCTCAAACTGTACGTCGAGCTCCTTCACATATGGATTGAGGAGATCAGACAAAAGACCAAGGATGCCGCAGACGAAAGCAGCGACCCCGGCGGCGCCGACAAGCGAGCCATCAAGCTCGACTTGTCCGGGATTTGGGCCGAAGTCGATCAGGTTGAGGCCCATGGCCTTTTCTTCCTGTGCTCCCAGTCGCGACGGGTGCGCTACTACGCCATCACTGTGTTGCGATTGATTACGGATTTTGATGCGGCGTTGAGGAAGTCGAGCGGCCGCGAAAAAGATACCCCGAGGCTTATAGATATTCTCGAGAATGACTCGATGCAGGTAATGAACTTCAAAGACGAACACCTTTCTGTAGCCGAACGCAGCAGGCTGCAACGAGGCATGCAGAATACCAACAACAAAGGAGCCCTCATCGAGCTCTGCACTAGCGACGTATCCTACGACGCGACGCTGTGGTTCAAACTATTTCCTAACTTTGTCCGGATTGCATTTGACAAGTGCCCCTTCACCATCACCATCGGTCGGGATCTCATCTGCAATCGGACCCTGCAGATGTATAAAGCAGTCGTGCTTCTCTCCGAGCCCTCACGGGGGCCATACTACGGATCGGATCCCGGCAGCGCCCGTCTGACAGGACGTACTCCGACTACTCAGCCAGAAGTGGTGGTCGAACAGTGGAAGCTGTACCTGGTCTTTGCCTGCACAACGCTTGCGGATCCCGGCAGCCTCCAGGCCAATGGCGCGCAGAACGGCCAGCACGGGCGGAAAGGGTCCAAGTCTGCGTCGGCCGCGGACAAAATCGTCTCTGCTAGGACGCTCTTCAAGTACCTGAATCCCCTGCTCTCGGTTTCATCGCCCTCTGTTCGCGAAGCCGTCGTTGTGGCCATGGGCTCCATCAACATGCACATTTATCGCACTCTCCTGGAGGAGCTGCAGGGACATGTCTCCCGATGCAACGACGAAGCACGGGCGCGCATTCATCAGCGCACCAACAGTAGTCCGCGGAGAAATCGCAAGATGGACCTGCTGCGGACGGAGATCACGCATGTTTACAAATTGACATCGCACTTCCTGAAGGAGCCCGAGGTCTACCAGGACGACTGGATTCTGGGCAATCTTGTAGCCTATGCGAAGGACCTGAAGCTCTTTCTCATGGATGGCGAAGTGCAGATGGACTGGGAGTTCCAAAAGTTGCGGCGACACTACTGTGGTCTCATGGAAGAGCTCTTCGAGGGCATCAATCGGACAAAGGACCCGTCTCGATGGATGACGTTCGAGGCCCGGAGATCGGCGTTTGCTCTGATGGAAGAATGGTGCGGCTTCTCACCCAACCAGCCCCAGATCCGGCAAAGAGAAGACAGCATGAGACAATCCCTGATTGATCAGCAGACGGCAGGCGAACGCGGCACGCTAACGGCAGCGATGGAGATTGAGAAAAGAAACCTGCGGACGGCTGCGCTGAGTGCCATGGCAGCTCTCTGTGGCGGCCCTATCAGCGTCACCACCGACAGCGGAGCCACATTGCAGTTCGATGTGCGCCGCATGCTCAACTGGATTGAGTCCATTTTCAACTCGGGCAGCGACCGCGTGAATGTCATCGGACGGCGGGCTCTCAAGAACCTGATAGTCCACAATCAGGAGTATCTGTATCTGCTCGAGCACTGCATCGCCCGGTGCTATGTCGCCGAGGTTCCCAAGGGGCTTGAAAGCTATTTCACAGTGGTCACTGAGGTCCTCCTTGAACACACCGACTACCCGTGTCCGTTTTGGAAGCTCCTCGGTCTCTGCCTGTTCACGCTTGGGAATGACCAGAGCGAGATCAGATCCAAGTCTGCGCATCTGTTGAGGTCCCTGGAGGAACGGCAACAACAACCCCGGAGTTCGAAAATCCAAGACTTTGACATCAGCATTTCGGACAAGACCAAGGCTGTTTATAAGCTCGCGCAATTCGAAATCTCAAAGCGACTCGCAAAACAGCACAGAGAGCTAGCCTTCCACATCTTCTCCGAGTTCACCTCTTTTTTCAAGGATCTCCAGTCGGCTGCACAGAGGAATGTGATTGCGGTGATCCTGCCCTGGATCCAAGCGACAGAGCTCACAGTGGACCCGAACGGTGGGCCAATTGCACAGTCCTATGTTCTTCTCGCCAACCTGCTTGAGATCACCATCAAGTCGAGTGCAGCTCTCCACAATGAGGTGCAGGCACTGTGGCAGGCACTGGCAACCGGCCCGCATCCTGGCAATGTGCGACTCGTCCTCGACTTCATCATGTCGCTCTGCCTTGAGCGACGAGAGCAGAACTTTGTCGAGTATGCCAAGCAGATTGTTGTCTTCCTCGCCAGCACCAACAGTACGCCCGGAAACAAAGTTGTCGAGTTCCTCCTGCTCCAAATCAACCCCAAAGCGATGGTGCCAAACGAGAAGAGAGAAGCGGTGCCTCCTCCGCCGGATATCAACATCCTGCCCTACTGCGCTGATCTATCAGAGGCCCTTCCCGTTGGCACCAAGCAGGCGGGCTTCTCCCTAGGCCAGCTCTCTCTCATTCTCTTGGTCGATCTCATGGTGGCACCGGTCAGTCTCACCGCCGACAATGTCCCGGTTCTGCTGCAGGTGGTTACAGTCTTGTGGGATCACTACACAACGCTGGTGCAAGAGCAGGCTCGCGAGATGCTCGTTCATCTTATCCATGAGCTCGTTATCTCGCGGCTTGATGATGATGAGACCCCGATAATGACGAAGAAGGCTATCGAGAACCTGATCGATGCCATACGTCGCCATGACCGGTCTGTCGTGTGGGGATATGAGGACAGCAATGGCAAGATCGACGGCCACGACAACAAAGTGCCTCCCAGCATGGAATACCTAACAGCCGCGGTTGTCAAGACATTTGAGCTCACCTTTCCGGGCATCAAAGAGCAATGGGGCAGGCTGTCGCTGACCTGGGCCACCTCCTGCCCGGTCAGACACCTTGCATGCCGATCCTTCCAGATCTTCCGTTGCATCTTGACGTCCCTTGACCAATACATGTTGGGCGATATGCTTGCCCGGCTGTCTAATACCATCGCGGACGAAGACACAGAGATTCAAACCTTCTCCATGGAGATCTTGACTACTCTCAAGACGCTGATTGCGAAGCTCGACGCCGAAAAACTTGTCACTTTCCCCCAGCTGTTCTGGACGACTTGCGCCTGCCTTGAATCAATCAACGAGTGCGAGTTTCGTGAGGCTGTCGAGATGCTTAATGAGTTTCTGGACAAGCTAGACTTCCGCTCCCCTGGCGTCCGGAGGCTACTGTACGACGGCCAACCCTCTAAATGGGACAGTCCGTTCGACGGCCTGCAGCCGCTACTTTACAAAGGGCTGCGATCGTCCGCGTGTCTCGACTTGACGCTAAGCACCCTGGACAAGCTCATACAGCTGCCAAATGACAATCTAATCGGGGATGACAGCCGCCTCTTCTTCACCATCCTTGCCAACTTCCCTCGCTTCCTGCACGCCATGGACCAAGAGTCACCAGATCCCATCGTCGTGCAGGTCGCCGAACACCTCTTGACTGCCGCAGACGACCAGGGCTTAACCAACATCGCGGTGGTTCTAGATAGATATCTCGCAAACCACTACTCGTCTGGCAACGAGTTCGTGGCACAGCTGTACGGGGCCTTGAGGGGTTATTACCTTCCAGCGCTCGACTTCCGGATGATGACCATGCTTATGGGTCTCTTGACCAACAGCACCCCCTGGGTCAGGATCAAGACAATGCGGATCCTCTGCATCATCATCCCCGAGGTGGACATGAAGAAGCCTGAAATCGCAGTGCACGGATCGGACATGATCTCGCCTCTCCTCCGCCTGCTGCAGACCGAATATTGCATGGAGGCCCTGGAAGTGCTGGACAACATCATGACCATGTCAGGCTCCGCGATGGACAAGCACCATCTCCGCATGAGCATCGCACGGGCCACGTCCAAGTTTCGTAAGGAATACGAGCGCACGCAGAGCCTGTTTGGCATTCCCGAGGCCTCGGGCTGGGCGATTCCTGTTCCCGCCAAAAAGACCGACTCGACAAGGGCCAACATCCATGCCGCCTTCTACATGTGCCAGAGTGCCGAGGGCGGTGTTGTCGCCGAAGCGACGCCTACGCCCGGGGTCGAATTCCACGCCGATGAATACGCGTATGGGTATTTTCCTAACGCCATCTCGGACCGGGCGGACACCATGATGTCGGACGATGTTGGTCTTCGTGGTATTGATGACCGCATGCCCCTCGCAGGCGATCTTGTCTCCAAACTTGATAGCCTAGACGACTTCTTTGACGATCTGTCGACCGGCAGCCCGCCGCTGAGTGATGGGAGATCATCCAGGACCATCACCGAGTTCTCTCCTGACGCCTTCGAGTCGGGAGCACAGCTCTACGACGAGCAGATCTTGCCCATCTTACACCAGGCCTCATCATCTAACAGCAACATCACGTCGTTGTCGTTTCAGAACGGGTTCGCCGACAGGCCTCCGATGCTCATCATGCCGCGCGAGCCCTTGGCCTTGTCCAACGCCATGAATCCCGGTGCGTTCAGTGTTGTCGCCTCCTCATCCAATGCCAATGTACCCCTACTCGGCCGTCCGGGATTACATGCCAGATCCATTACGTCTCCATCGGCACCCGCGTCTTATCATCAGCCTGGTCAATCTATCGGCCAGATAGGAGAGTTTCCTGCGTCTGATGATGAGTATGGCGGAACAATGAATGAGGATGTCGCAATGTTCTCGGACGGCGTGTTCTCGGACGGCGATGACGACTTAAGCCGACCTAACACATCAATGAGTGTGAGAGAGAATGGCAGTAGTGGGGGCTCATTTTTCCTCGAGAACATGATCAAACCTCTCGCCCAAAGTACAAGGTCGAGAATGAGGAGGATGACAGGCGGCCGTGCTTCTAGGGATGAGCAGCAGCGATTCCAATCTCCCATCTCGCCACTGGTTCCTAAAGTTCCGAACTCATTTTTACCCCTGTCGCAACAGCAGTCGCAACAGAAGCCACCCTCGAGTGATATGCTATGATTGAAGGGGATGTATAGTGTTAGATAGGATAGCGGGAGAGCGGTTGTATAAGACGTAAATGACGAGGGTCTATAAGATAATTCTGTTTTTCAGGGAATAGGCATGCAAGACACTTGCTTCTGGAAGCAAGATGCACAAGGCACACGGACGGGGTTTATCCTTTAATTTGACTATGGTTTATAATACAGCACCAGATAGCGCAGCAGATGTCACGGTAACAAATAATCTTCTTCTTATTCAAAGCCACTTCGAGATGAAAATATCAGATTCGTGTATGACTTGCTCCCTCAGACAACTGACAGTTGTCAATCCGTACTATGACTTTCCACAACACACGGGAGGCAGAGCCATGAGTCTGTGCCTCCTAAGTCCGTGGTACAATCCGTGACAACCTCGAGACAACCCGGGCCCACCGTGTCGGCATGAGGTGGGGTGATAATCTCTTATCGGCAGACCAAACCACGATAACAAGGCGGGAAAGCGGCCATCCATGGCATAACTCAGGACCCTGGCCAAAATTTCCAGAACTCTTTGACGGCAAGTAGACAAGCTGGATACAGCACACTGAGTCCCATATGTGAAAGGTATGGGGAAGCGTCAATCTCTCGGAGGAGATGCCGCGGCCGGAGGCAATCCGCGAAAGAGACAGAGAATTGTGCATCACGAGGCGCCGACATCAGAAAAGATCCACGCCAGTCGACAGCTACAGCAGCTCCTCACATTTGATCAGGATACAGGGAAGGCAAGGCATGGTATGTCCTTACAACCGATCGCCTTATATGAGGGGATGCTTACAGTGGTTGTACAGGCTTGCAGTCGTTCAAACTCTTTCTTGAGGAATTGCTTAGCGAAGACAAAACCACGACCGACCATGAGACCCGTTGCAGGATACTGCGCGAGTACCTCGAGTCCACCCGGCCAGGAAGCGAAGAGGAAGAGAAGAATGCCGCCTACCTGCCGGATATCATGCAGACATGGAGCCACGCGGGCCAGCTGAACAACGACCAGGTCATGTCAGCAGTGCCTGCTGTTCTCGCCCTGTTGCTGAGACTACTCTCGCAAAGTTTGGATCTCGTGCTGTTTGGGCTGGGCGTGTGCAGGGCCCTCTTGCAGAAAAAACAGCTAGACTTGATGGCACGGAACCTGTGTACAGACAAGGGCAAATCGTTCATCATCTCTCCGACTCTGCGCTTGCTGCGAGAAGCCATATGCTTTGACGGAGGCGCCGTTGCAAAACCCTTCTTCCGCGCCCGGACATTCACGCTCAAAGCGCTTGCTCGTAACTTGGGGATCGCGCATGTTGGGGTCGGGGAGATTGCGGTGGATGAGGACAAGAAGCGGCCGTCCACCCGGACAAACGCCGTTCGCTTCTTCCTGAGCGCACTCAAGTTCCTCCACCCGGAAGCCAAGAAGGAACTGCTCTCCCAGAAAGATGTTATTGCAGGCCTTATGAGAGGAATAAAGCAGGATCCGCCGTACCTGGTAATCGAGATATTGGAGGGGCTGAGGGACCTTGTCATTCAGGACGACAAGGTTCCAAGGGAAGCCAAGGCAAGCCTGCTCAACTCGTCAACGCTCGCTCGGGTCGCGTCTCTATATTCGTATCCGTCATTATCTGACGAGGACAGCGACCACCTGCCGTCGATCCCAGACCTTGCCCACAGCTTCTTGATGACTGCATGCACGTCTCCGTCTTGCGGCGTGTTGAAGTTTGACTCTGGCTTCTACCCTCGAGACGTCGATCCGGATGCCGCGGTACCGGGAGCTGAACTCGATGACTTGGGACTCGAGAGCATCGTGTGGATGAACAGGTTTAAAAACGATGTTCCAGTGCGAAACTACGTTCTATCCACTTTCCTACAGGATCTGCGCCCCTGGTCGAACGTCAAGCAGAGCGAACTCGTGATTGCCATCTTCAAGGTTGCCCCTGAGCTGGTGGCACACTTCTTTATCACCAACAAATCCTTTTCCTTCGAGCCTAAATTATCGGCCACCTGGATCGGATATGCTGCTTTTCTGTTCCAGACAGCGACATTACCCCTTCCCGACTGCTTCTGCCGCGCACCCAACTACCCTCTGCTGCCGCCCCCTACTTCGATCGTCGTCGACAACATCCTGCCGTTGCCGTTGAATCAAAAAGCTCTTGCTCGTTGCTTGGCGCACAAAGGAAGTATGATCTCCTTCTTCGCCACCCGCATTCTCGTGGTTGCGCTGCAGAAGCTTGACCTTGCAGTCAAGATGTACCACGATCCGTCTCACGCCAACAAAACTTTATGGGGGGAAGCGGCACGCAGGCTAGCGGATGAGTTTTGCCAGAGAAGTCCTAACATCCAGGAGATGATCAACTCGTACCGGTCGATACCAGGGCAAGACCTTCTTCATCGGGAGGCGGCAAGTCGACTGCTGCGCCTGTACTACGAGGTCATCCCGCAGGTCGCTCTGATGGCCAAGTTTGACGTCTCTCCGTTTCTGGAGACGGCTCTCAAGCGCCTATCTGAAAAGTCGGAGCAGGAGGAGGGGGATGCTCGGGACCATGCGTTAAGTCTCATGGAGCTGGAGAATCTGTTGGCCATTGCTGGATATTCACCCGGCATGCGTTGGTTCTCAGTTGCGGAGAACTTGGCGCTGTCCCCATTCACGAGTCTTCTGAAAGTGTTTGTGGAAGCTCCGCACGGTGTTGTGTTGAGCAAAGTACGCGAAGTGCTGGACTTCGTTGCCAAAGAGCAGCAATTAGCCCCGACTCGCCCTGGAAATCCTGGCATGGTCCCGCTTCTCGAGTGTCTCCAATATGTTCGCTCCACAGATGCGTCGTACATGCCTCATATCTGGCCTTTCTTGGATAACTGCCTGACACGTCTGGCAACGGCTCCGATCAAATACCTGGAGTCAATGCAAAACATGGCACAACAGGCTACCTCGTCGAAAAAACGAGGGCCACAGGAGAAAGCCATTGTCAGCCCTATGGCAGTTGTAATGGCCGAGCAAACACCCTTCGCCATCAAGGGGGCAGATGGTGTTGTGCTTGGCGCCCTATCCGCATTCTTACCCGTCTTCCTGGACTTTTCAGAAACTGCAGGGGAGAGCCGGAAAGTGCTGGATACGATTCGCGAGAGCATCAATGGGCACTTCGACGACAAAAAAGCCCGTCACAAGCGTGTGAAGCGGCCCTACCAATTCAACTCGTTGCCGTCAAACGAAAAGACGACAGACGGGGAAACAGAAGAGAGAACAAGCAATAGTCGAGGGAAGACCAAGTCGGAAGTCCCGATGATAAACGACGACCAGCTGCAGGAGACACTCCATGTCGAAGATGGCTTGGCAGCAGACAACTCGGCTCTAATGAAGTGGCCATCCAAAACAGCCGACGAATTGGTTGATGACGGCTATGCCATGTCCCTCGTGTCCCTGCTCGTATCAGAACACGCGAGTATCAGGAGAGAAGCGCTCGTCAACATCCTCAAGATGGCAGCAAAACTGAAGGCGTCCGACTACGAAGAGAAGGAGCAGATTTGGCTGTTATTGTCTGAAATTTCCGAGTCAGCGAGCAAGGCAGGTCATGATATAGGCCAGGGACCGCTTCCGAGTCAAGTAGTCGCCTTTGCATGCCATGCCATCAAAGTCCTGCGAGATCCGCTCAACCCGCTCTACCCAAAAGTCAACACCTTCCTCACCCGCGGACCAGTGTGGGACTTGAACAAGGTGCCGTTGGTAAACGAGGTACTCTCAGAAGAACCGTCGGTCGACGACTCTTATTACGCGCAGATCAGCTGGCTGTTGGCCTACATGATTGACGCCCTCCGGACACCGGCGGATCTGGCTCTCTTTCACAAGAAGCGCTTACACGGGGGGCCGCTACTAGAAAGGTTGCTGGCGCTGGCGAGCAACCCCTACATGAGGAACCCCCTCAAGATGCAGATACTCAGGTTACTGTACCGAGCGACGACTATAGAGGGAGGGAGTACGACACTGATTACAAGGTTCGGAATAGTGAGTTGGTTAGAGGCGCAGGGGGCGTCTTACGCACAAGACAGTGAAGAAGCGGGCATTCACATGGCGTTGCTCAGGAGGATATGGAGTACTTGTGATCAACAAAGGGTTTCGGCGTGGAGTAGGCAGGGCATTGAAGGTGTCATAAATGGTGATGGTCTATCATAGATCTAGACTAATGTGTAAGATGGCCATTTTGGATCATATGCTAGACGCGCAAGGAGTATGTACCAGCACGTAATTGTAACCGCGAAAAAGACTGTCGGATAAAGCATGTATACAGTACAGTGCGCCGTTCCTGTTCTGGCAACTCAGAATATAACGACAAGACAAAGCGCTTGACCGGCAAAGTAAACAGCCGCATTCACTAACTCGACAGTGTCTTAGACGACTGGAAGGCGAAGCGTCTTACCTCACATGTAAGTCAGGTACCATGAGGGATCGGTGCTGCGTTCAGGCTGGTGGGGCGATTATAGAGGCACACAGTCACTCCGAACTCCCGTCCTGTCCCAGTGCACAGGCGCTAAGCCGCACCGGTCCACCAATATGGAAAGGCTTCCAGCGGGGGTCTTTTACCTTTGGGGGTGTGTTGGTGGGGGAGTAGCCCGAGGTGAACGCAACTTTTTAATTCCACTATGACTTATCATTTATCTCTTCGTCAACGGCGGCGTCGACAACCCGGTTGACAATTCAGTTCCACCATACTTGAACTCGAACAACCCTTTTCTCTGGGCCTTTCCTTCCCGCGCCAAAGCCCGGCCTACCTTATTTGAGTTGCCTCCAGAGGCTCCTTCTTCGCGCCTCCGTCCCACGTCACCGATGCCTTCCATTGCTGATGGCCATTGCCGCTTCCGATTCCTCAACCCTTAGCATTCCCCATGTGCGAATGCCTCCGCATCGGAAAATTATATTCAGATACGAAAATCAAGTAACCGATCCATAATGGATCGCGCAAGAAGGCGTGAGTAGCGGCCCGCTGCCCCTGTTTGTGCACAAGATCGCCCTCTTGGATGGACTGACAGGTTGGTTCTAGGCGAACTGCGCGAACTAAACGAGAGAGCGTGGAATGGCGAGAAAGGTAACGAGACACTCTGGAATGCTGGACTATTGGCGCGTCTGACCGAGCCTGACCTTTAGATGTGTTCCCCGTCGGTAACTCGTTCGACTCGACCCTAAAGAAGAATACGGCCTTCATCAAGCGCCTGCGCACCGCCATATCCCCGGGCACTCTCAACACCTTTATCCAGGAGATACGAACCGTTAGCCTGTCCAAGTACCTCTCGGAGATCATCTCGGCCTGCTATGAAGGGCTTTGCAGACTCAAGTCGCCTGGGGAGATCGAGGCTGGTGTGGAGATTGTCAGCGCATTGCACCAGCGTTTCGGGCCTGCCGACTTCACCGAGTACCTAGGATGGCTGCTCGGAAAGGGCATGGCCACGCCCGACAAGGGCGTTCTCAAGACGCTCAGTCCCGAGACCAGGGAGAAGGAAGAGAAAGACAGACTGATCCGGCAGCGAGTCCTTTTGCGGGTAGTGACGGAGCTGTGGCTGGTTGGTGTGCTGCGGACCCTCGACGATGTCTCCCGTCCGGATGACGCTGCGAAGGGAGCGAACGGCAAGGTGGCGGAGCTGAAGCCCCGAGGCTCGGTGAAAGGAGGGGGCGCTGAGCCATTCCCCCTAGAGGTTCTAAAGGATCTTCTTGGTCACGATCGCGAGCACGCAAACCTCCCCTTGCTTGTCATCTTCGTCAAGGCCTTCAGCTGGGATCTCCTGGGCGTGAAAGCGGCTGGGGCCGACGGCCGAAAGGCTGTCGAAGAAGATGGCGCAACCAAGGCCGCCGCCGCCAATGGAACCGACGAGCAGCAAGAGGGCGAGCCTGCGGCTGCTCCGGAAGGCCCTCCGTTCGTCTCCCCGGAGCTGCAGGAGCGCTTCAGAAACATCCTCAGGCGGTACTTTGACGACGTCAAGGGCCACCTCGTGCGCGACCAAAAGGCCATCTTCAACCAGTCTCGCAAGAATGCCGAGGCCTACGTCAAGTCGGGCGAAGTATTCGAGGACCGCCAGGCCAACTTTGAGAAGCAGGTCAAGGCTCAGGAGCGCCTCGTCGCCAACGCCCAGGTTGTTGCGGATGCCATTGGAGCAGATATGCCCGACCTGAAGGATTCGGATGACGCTGCTGCGACAGCCAATGGCTCCATCGGCATTGTCAAGACTGGCGAGTATCTCCGCGGCCAGGGAGATGGCGCTGGCATCTGGGAGGACGAGGAAGAACGTCGCTTCTACGAAAACTTGGTCGATCTCAAGGGCAAGGTCCCTGCAATCCTCCTCGAAGAAGTCAAGAAGAAGAAACCCGACGCGGATGAGCCAGTCGGCAAGAAGATCGACGCTTCCGAGACCGCCGAGAAGACCGCAGCCGATACCGCCGCTGATGACCAGTCGATGGCCATCGCAAACAAGACCATTGGCGCCCAAGTCGACGCGCTGCTTCTTCGACTGCCGGAGCTGACCAACAAGGACATCATCGATCAGACAGCCATCGACTTCTGCTTCCTGAATTCCAAGGCTTCTCGTAACCGCCTTATCAAAGCCCTGACCGACGTGCCGAAGGGCCGCGGCGATCTCCTTCCAAACTGGTCTCGACTCGTTGCGACTTTGGGTCAGTATATGCCAGACATCCCTAAGGGACTTGTCGAGTACCTAGACGCCGAGTTCCGCAGCCTGCAGCGACGCAAGGAGAAGGAGTTTCTGGGTCAAGTCAGGCTGAGCAACATCCGCTATCTCGCTGAACTGACCAAGTTTGGCATTGTGCCTGAGCATGTCGTTTTTCACTGTCTCAAGGTCAGCCTGGATGACTTCTCCCGGATGAACATCGAGATTATCTGCAATCTGCTCGAGAACTGCGGCCGTTACCTCCTGCGAAACCCGGAGACGTCACCTCGTATGGCGTCCTTCCTGGAGACTCTCCAGCGCAAGAAGTCTGTACAGCACATCGGGCAAGCTGAAAGAATGCTCATCGAGAACGCCGTGTACTATGTTGATCCGCCGCAACGCCCAGCGATCCAGCAAAAGGAAAGAACGCCTATGGAGCTATTCATCCGCAAGCTGGTGTATATGGACTTGACGAAACGAAACTACAGCAAGGTTCTTAAGCAGATTCGCAGGCTTCACTGGGAGGAGAAAGAGGTACGTCTCTCAGAAGCCCCTTTTCCGTCGTGGCGTATTAACCGCTTGACAGGTCGTTGCCATTCTTCATAAGGTTTTTTCGAAGCCCGGGAAAATCAAGTACGGCAACATTCACCTTCTCGCCATCCTCCTGAGCGCCCTGTACCGATATCACGCGGATTTCGTCATTGGTGTTATCGACGCCGTGATCGAGTCCATCTGTTTTGGTCTTGAGCAGAATGACTTTAGGTTCAACCAGCGTCGGATTGCCGAGGTTAAGTATCTTGGAGAACTGTACAACTACCGGATGCTCGAGCATCCTGTTGTCTTTGACACGATGTACAAGATCATGACGTTCGGCCACGGTATGTATTGACGGCAACGCTGATTGGGCGAAGGATGGATAGCTAACGATCACTCCAGGCGGGCCCCCGGTGCCGGGTCGTGTTGTCCCATTCGACTTGCCAGATGATTACTTCCGCATCCGCTTGATCTCGACTATCCTTGAAACCTGCGGCATGTTCTTCAACAGGGGTGCGGCGGGAAAGAAGCTGGATTACTTCCTCTCATTCTTTCAGTACTACATCTACACCAAGAATCCCTTGCCGATGGACGTCGAGTTCCTTGTTCAGGACATCTTCTCCCTCACTCGGCCTCAGTGGAAGCTGGCCTCCAACTTGGAAGAAGCCTCAAAGGTCTTCCAGCTAGCCGTCATTCAAGACCAGAAAGCGACTGGGTTGGACAAGATTGCGGATGTTGACGAGCGCACGAGCGGAGCGTCCTCAGATGATGAGAATGCGGACGATGCGCTCGGTGAGCAAGATGACGACGATGATTCAAGCTCTGAAGAAGCAGAAGCAGAGGTATGCCCTGGCTACTACTCCCATATTGGATCTAGGAAGCCATACTGACCGCGGACAGGACAACGAGCAGAATCTATCCGCCCGTGACAGCGAGTCTGAGGAAGAAGCCATCGTGGTCACCAGACAGGAGGAAGAGATCGATCCGGAGGATGAAGCTGACTTTGAGCGCGAGTATGCCAAGATGATGGCCGAGAGCCTTGAAACGCGCAAGTTCGAGCCGCGCAAGCAACTCTTCGACCTTCCTCTGCCAGTCAGAGCCAAGCCTCGCGAGACATTGGCAGCCGGGAACGAGGCTGGCGATGGCGGAGCCGAGACCCCCAGTGGTAGTGGCGGTGGTGGCGGCGGCACGATGGCATTCTCCTTGCTCGTGAAGCGAGGCAACAAACAGCAGGTATGTATCATTGCTGAAGACGTCAGGGCTTCTGATTTGTGCCTAACTCAAGCTGTGCCAGACCCGAAAGGTTGAACTGCCTTCTGACTCTCACTTTGCGATTGCTATGAAGAATCAGCAACAAGCAGAGAAGGAGGAGCAGCAGCGGATCAAGAACCTCGTACTCAACTACGATCTTCGGGAGAATGAGGATCCCAGCGATGGTACAGAAGCTGATCTAGGCCCCCCTTATCCCTACACAATCACTTACAGTATTGTTATTTCAGGTCATGATAACAGCAAGATCAACTCGCACAATCACAATCGCTCTTCTGACAACAGATCGTCGGGCAAAGAGCGCGGCGGACAGCGTGTTCGCAAGCTCCAGCTTAGCGATGTCGATTGGTATGGCAATGCTCTTCCACTCAAAAGAACAAAAACCCAAGGGGAACCAGAGCATGACTAGCAACCCTCGCATGCGCTTTTCCCCTAGCAGAAGCCCTCATTATCACCGAGATCTTGGAGGGCAAATCATTGCGACATCTAACTTGTATATCTGAAGTTGTGTTGCTGACAAAGAGCCTAACTTGGAATGATAATAGGACTTGATGTTCCACTACTATCGAATAGGCGATGTCAACCGATTATTATTCTACATCTCGCACGAGAGCAACAAACACTGCAATGCGATTTATTTCCCTTCGCCGTGCGTCCGCAACGGTGGTGCTAAAAAGGGTATCAGACTTATGAATGGACAACAAAAGTCTAGCACTTGGTCTATCCCCGACCGTTACCGATCTCTGAGCAGCTCAACATGGAGACATTCAGCTGAAAGTTTTGCCATGCCTGGGTAGGCAATCCCCTCTTACCGCAGACCGAGAGGCTTGAACCCGGTGTGCTTTAACAGCAGGGTGTGTCGTGTGGTGGGTTAGCAGTGGATGTTAACCTGCGGATGGCGACGAAAGGGCGGCAGGGCAAGTCAATGAACGACGCACGCTTGGACAAGCGAGTGATACACCTACTACTACCGGTTAAGTCCGATGCCCTGTGCTGTGTGGGTTGTCGGGTGTTATAGCCAGTTAGGTGGACCGACCGGGGGCGATGAAAGAACCTCCTCGTCTGGGGAAGGCTGGGTGGGCTCTATTGGACTTCGCTAAATTGGTATTCATTCTTCTGCGAGACTGCGGGGAAGACAAGGGACAAGAGACAAGAGGCAGACACGGCAGAGGTTGAAAATTTCAAGGTACCGTTACCTTACCTACAGCCTACCGTAGCTTCGCATCAGATCAGCTCAGAAAATATGTAGAGAAAACACACTCGTTCAGTCAGTTGCGCTGCTGTCGCTTAGTTTAAAGTGCTTTCCTGGGTCGTTCCCGCTTGATGGAATGATGGCAATGTAATGTAATGTGAGGTGGTGACCCGGGTGGAAATCCTGTAGTTCGTACGTCGTACGCAACTCAAGTACACTTCCCCGGAACCCGCCAGACCTTGCACTAGACTTTACTTTCACAGTAGCTCTCACTTACACCCGTGGACGTGGTCATTGGGCACGACAGGACTAGATAAGGAGGCTTACTTTCCCATGAGGATGCTCCTTGAAACCTTCATGCTGATTTCACTTCCGCTGGGATGAAATGGAGGAAGGAGCGACCCATACGTACGGACGTCACGCCTTCCCTTCCCAATGTTCAGTTCCAGGCGGTTCACTTCACGCAATGTTTCGTGGTTAGCTGGTCGCCTTTACATTCTCCTGGGCTGTTTTTACATCGGTCATATCACCAGTCCCATCGATATTGAGAGTGATGATGAGCTGTCTCGCTCATTCTCGACTCGACATCTAGACTCGGGTAGTCTCTTTCGTCGACTTTCCTTTGTCACACCATCTCGGCCGCCAAAAACGCATCTGCAAGGTTTCGGATCACCGATTTTTGGCTTCTCTCTCTTAAATTTTTTTTTCTTTTCAATTTCTCAGCTCTGGACTCGTCTGCAATTAAAAAGCCGGTAAGATGCCCCCTATGATCACCGTTCATGGTTGCCGGCTAAAATGGCAGACTTCATTTATACAGATATTGAATCGCAATCATCGCTTCCATCCGCCGGTCCATTCATTGCCGCGAGGACTGGCTGTCGTACGCATGTCCATGCCCAGTTTTAATACCTCCCAAATGCCGTACCGAAGCTTCCAAAGAATATATACAAATCAAAAGAGAAAGACAAGCAAGAAAAGTGCCGTCGTGTCCGACCACCGACATACGAGGAGCCGACGAACACACACCACCGAACCGTATCTTTTTCTGGAAACAGGATACAAAAAAAGAAGATACGAACGAAGAGAACTGTCGTGCGACGAGATTTCGTTTTCTTACTGGTGTGCCTGGTTCAGTCAGGGACTAGGGACTAGGAAACGTGGACCTGCAAGCTGCAAGCAGCCGTACCCGAAACTTGGGTCCCAGCTCTTTGCTGCATCTTTCCGAAGCTTCACCGTATCTCGACCACGCGGATAAGCAAGAAGCAACGAGATAGCGGGAGCAACAGAAGCGCCTCGCGGCTTCGCGCAGCTTCGCGCAGGCTCTCCCTCCCGTTGGAGGCTGAGGGTTGGTTACCCAGTTTGCTCCTGAAGTCGTTTTAACAAACGTCTCCCCGCCGCCGACGTTTGCGGCTCACTTTTTCGAACGGACTTCAACGCTTGAAGCATCTCTGACCACAAACCGACGTAATACTTCGCAAAGATGGCTGGTGATGGTATCCTCGACACATGGCCGATCCACGAGGTGAGAAGCATATTCTGGTTGCTATGACGGACTGATGATTAAGTAGTAGGCTGAGATTGCTGATCATGTCTACAACAGATCATCTACACGGCCATCGTGGGCTTGGTGATGCTGGCGGCAACCCTCGAGTGGTTCCTATGGATAGCCGCCTTCATGTACTGCCTGTGGAAGGTATTCAAGAAGGCCGAGCACTGGACGGTCAGGGTCCTGGCAGTTGTAGTGGGAATCGCATTTATGCTGCTCAGGTACGTCCGCCTTTCGACCGTCGGCCCTTTAGGAATTGCTGTTGACTTGAGCCATCCCTCCAGGTGCATATTCTTGCCCATCATGATCGTCACCCTGCCGCTTCCCAGTCAAATCACCCGAGTCTGGCCGCCGATGATGGTCGACTTCCTCCAGTGGTTCGCCTTCTACAGCTTTGCAGGCCTCTTGACAATCCCGTGGCTGTTCTGCGTCTACCAGATCGTGACGCACCAATTGGGCCGAACGAAGCGCATCAAGCAGGTTCTCGACGAAGTCTCGGCTCCGAAAGTCGTCATTGTCATGCCCTGCTATAAGGAGGAGCCTGATGTTCTCGTCACTGCTGTGAACTCGGTCGTCGACTGCGACTATCCGCCTTCGTGCATCCACGTCTTCCTGTCCTTCGATGGTGAGCAGGAAGACGAGCTGTATCTCAACACCATTGAGAAGCTCGGCGTTCCCCTGACGCTTGAGACGTATCCTAAGAGCATCGATGTCTCGTACAAGGGCGCCCGGGTCACAGTCTCTCGCTTCCCACACGGCGGAAAGAGACATTGTCAAAAGATGACCTTTAAGCTCATCGACAAGGTCTACCAGGAGTATCTCAAGCGAAACGACAACCTCTTCATCCTCTTTATTGACTCGGACTGTATTCTGGACAAGGTCTGCTTGCAGAACTTTGTGTACGATATGGAGCTGAGTCCGGGCAACCGTAGGGACATGCTGGCCATGACCGGCGTCATCACATCGACCACCCAGAAACACAGCCTCATCACGCTGCTGCAAGACATGGAGTACATCCATGGGCAGCTCTTCGAGCGAACGGTTGAGTCTGGTTGTGGAGCTGTTACTTGCCTCCCCGGCGCGCTCACCATGCTACGTTTCTCGGCTTTCCGTCGCATGGCCAAGTACTATTTCGCTGACAAGGCGGAACAGTGCGAGGACCTGTTCGACTTCGCCAAGAGCCATCTGGGAGAGGACCGATGGCTGACTCATTTGTTCATGATTGGTGCTAAGAAGCGATATCAGATTCAGATGTGCACCTCAGCCTTTTGCAAGACCGAGGCTGTCCAGACGATGCGGTCGCTTATCAAGCAGCGCCGTCGTTGGTTTCTGGGCTTCATTACCAACGAGGTGTGCATGCTTACAGATTGGCGGCTTTGGAAGAGGTACCCGATTCTTGTGCTGGTCCGGTTCATGCAGAACACCATCCGCACCACTGCTCTGCTCTTCTTTATCATGGTCTTAGCCCTGATGACAACGACCAAGAAGATCAGCGATTTACCTGTCGGTTTTATTGCCATTTCCTTGGGCCTGAACTGGCTGATGATGATCTACTTCGGAGCAAAGCTGAGACGGTACAAGATCTGGCTGTACCCCGTGATGTTTGTGTTGAATCCCTTCTTCAACTGGTACTACATGGTTTATGGCATCTTCACAGCCGGTCAGCGCACCTGGGGCGGGCCGCGAGCTGATGCCGCGGCGGCAGATACGCACACCACAGCTCAGGAGGCAATTGAGCAGGCGGAGAAGACGGGAGACGATCTGAACATTGTCCCCGAGTCTTTCATCCCGGCAGCTCAGGAAAGAAAGGAGCTGACAGGAAAGGAGAGTAAGGGGAAGAGCAGTGCGCTGGGTCGCTCCAAGAGCATCCTGCAGCCCCCAGACAAGGTCGTCGGCAGGTTCGCTGCGCCGGAGAGAACGCCCAGCGGCTGGTACCAGCACCCAGACGACTCGATGGGAAGCGTCAACGTCCTGGCTGGGTCGCATGTCGGAGGCAAGAGAGCGCTGCAACATCGCGACTCATTTGACAGCACATTTTCTGCACACACTGGCAGCTTCTCGGTATACATGCCGCGGCGGGTAGAGAGCATCATGGGCGATGAAGATCGACGTAAGTATGAGCTTGCCCAGGCAAGCCAGCTGCATCAACTCACAAACAACACGCGAGCTTTCCAACCACGAGGGCCGCCCCCTGGACAGGTGTACGAGTTCTCTGAGTCGGAGCTCCGAAGAGCCGGCTTTACGGACGCTGCAGACATGCTCTCCTCCGCCGATGTCAGACGGCCAGCGCACAGGAGGCTTGCGAGCAGTGACAGCCTGGGCTCTGGGAGAAGCTCGCCCAATGAGCAGCAACAGCAACAAGACCCACGCAGAGCATCTCAGCAGCCCCTCATGCCTCCGCCGAGCACAACGGTCCGGACGGGAAGGAGTCCTCTTGGCCGGGCTAGTTGGGTGCGTACATCGACCCTGGACGAAGTCGACCGCGAGATAGACGAATCTTCTCCTCTCGATCCCGACAGTCGGGGATCGTCCCCAAAGCCGGACCAGAGACCGAGGGGTAACCACCGATAGTTGAGGGTGGCGTCGGCCAACTGGCGAACTGGCTACCGCAAGGGCGACAACTGGAAATCCACAAGGGGCAGTATTGAGGCGGACACGGACAGGCTGCTTGCACATACTCAAGGGCTCCCCTGTCCGACTGCCTCCAGGGGAAGACACGGCTTGCCAGGGGCCCATCGAAAGCGGCAGGGCGGAAGCTGAATCGCGAATGGAAGCCAGTTGGTGCTTTACATGATGGATCGCGTACTGAGGAGCAACCAACAAGCCTACAAACAAATAAACAGAGGATGTGAGTCCGGCGCTGAATATTTCACTGCTGATGTTAGACCGGACAATCGCAGCACTTTGGCTGGGATATATGTATATACACACTCGCTTACTTTACCGCCAGTTCGACTTTAGACCTGCTTGATCAGTAACGGCCCTGAGTGTTGAGATTCCAGCCAAGGCTCGTGAACCCGACCGTCAAGAAATTTCTCTCGAAAATTTTCTAAAATTCTCTCGTAATTCATCTTCAGTAATCATCTAGTACTACACGTGTATGGCTTAAGCTTTAGTTAGGTAATTTCGCACTGCGGTACAGATAGAAGTCCGTATAGAAAATGCAATGGTGGGGCACCCTTGCCAGCGGTGAGAGCGCGCCCAGAATTATTATCGATAATGGTGGGCTGATAAGCTCACGCCCGGTGTGGGCAAGCCTGCCACATGTGCGTGTTCGGTGAAAACGCTCCGTTCGACGGTTAACTGGGCCAAAAGCAAAAAAAGGAAGCCGTAACCCGGACAAAGAAGACTAATGTTATGAAATCTTATGATACTAACAGTCCATTGTGTCACTTAAGCTTTGCTTGACGTATCCGCCGGAAGGCAGACACTGAGGGCAGCCTATTCTTGCACTTCGGGCCGGTGCCTGACAGGCCCAGGGTGAGCGAGGCACCAACCAGAATGTTCTCCCACCTTCTCTCTATAGCGGGGACATGGCCTTGGCCAACCCGACCCCCCCAGGGGCGGGGTTATGAACACCATCATGGAGGGGAAAGCAGCGCCTGTGCCAAATGTCGGGCAACATTGGAATTTTTTTCACCACTGCCAAAACCCGCAATAATTCAATTCTTTTGTCTTTAGGAAACAAAGCGTCCTTTTCACGATATCAACGGCGAAAAGCGTCCCGTTCTTACTAGCCTCGCCGTCACACGACCCAGACTCCGAGTGCAACAACGTTTTATCAACTTAGACACACCTTATCCCGCCGAGTTTAGTTTGTTTTGGTGAGCAAGCCTTACAGCAACCAGCCCACCTTCGAAAAGAAATCTTCGTTTGTTTACGTTAGTACCCGTCGTCTAGTGCCCCTCAGCACAACCGCCAACATGAGTGTCGTGGGTGAGTACCATATCAGTGCCCCTCCTTTGTAGTTAGACTTGGCGACGAAGCATACAAGAAGGCTGACCGGGTTTGTGCGGTCTAGGTATTGATTTCGGAACCCTCAATACTGTTATCGCCGTCGCGAGAAACCGGGGTGTCGATGTTGTATGTACCCGTCCCCTTCCTCATACCACTACGACTACGACTGCCACTGCCGCTGCCACTGCCTCTACCACTGCCATTGGAACTGGAGATATGCTGACCGCTTCATGTGTCTAGATCGTTAACGAGGTTTCCAACCGGGCCACTCCGTAAGTTCACAACACCGACCCCGCTCAACCACCGGTGCCCAAAGACGAACCAAGTACCCCTGCTAACACAAGGCTTAATCTAGGTCCCTAGTTGGATTCGGACCCAAATCACGCTACCTCGGAGAGGCGGCAAAGACCCAAGAAATCTCCAACCTCAAGAACACTGTTGGTTCGCTAAAGCGCCTCGCTGGCCGGTCGCTGAATGACCCTGATATCCAAATAGAGCAGCAGTACATCTCGGCCAAGCTCGTCGATGTCAATGGCCAGGTCGGCGCTGAGGTCTCGTACCTTGGCGAGAAGAGGCAGTTCAATGCGACAGAGCTCGTTGCCATGTTCTTGAGCAAGATCAAGCAGATAACGGCAAACGAGATCAAGCTACCCGTTTCCGACGTCGTCATGAGCGTGCCTGCGTGGTTCACCGACATCCAGCGCAGGAGTCTTATCGATGCTGCCGAGATTGCCGGCTTGAAGATGCTCCGCCTCATGAACGACACTACCGCTGTCGCCCTGGGCTGGGGTATCACGAAGCTGGATCTGCCCTCCGGCGACGAGAAGCCGAGGCGCGTTGCCTTTATCGACATCGGCCACAGCAACTACACGTGCTCTATTGTCGAGTTCAAGAAGGGCGAGCTTGCCGTCCGATCGACCGCCTTCGACCGCCACCTCGGTGGCCGGAATTTCGACAAGGCGCTCGTTGACCACCTGCACAAGGAGTTCCTCGGCAAGTACAAGATCGACATCGCGACCAACCCGAAGGCCATGACACGAGTCCTAGCCGCGGCAGAGAAGCTCAAGAAAATCCTGTCAGCCAACCAACAGGGACCCCTGAACATCGAGTCGCTCATGAACGATATCGACGTGCGCGCCATGATCACACGCCAAGAGTTCGAGGCCATGGTCGAGCCCCTCCTGAACCGCGTTCATGTGCCGCTGGAGCAGGCTCTTGCCGACGCCAAGCTTACCAAGGACGACATCGACATCATCGAGGTTGTTGGTGGTGGTAGCCGTGTGCCGGCTGTGAAGGAGCGGATCCAGGCCTTCTTCGGAAAGCCGCTCTCATTCACCATGAACGCAGACGAGGCTGTGGCCCGAGGTTGCGCCTTCAGCTGCGCCATCCTCTCTCCAGTCTTCAAGGTCCGCGACTTCGCCGTTCAGGATATCATCAGCTACCCGATCGAGTTCTGCTGGGAGAAGGATGCCGACATCCCTGATGAGGACACCAGCCTGATCGTCTTCAACAAGGGCAACGTCTTGCCGTCCACCAAGATTCTCACCTTCTACCGCAAGCAGCCCTTCGATCTTGAGGCGCGGTACGCCAAGCCCGAAGAGCTTCCCGGCAAGATCCCTGCATTTATCGGCCGATTCTCGGTTAAGGGTGTCAAGGCTACCGGCGGACCTGACGATTTCATGATTTGCAAGCTCAAGGCTCGCGTTAACATTCATGGTATTCTGAACGTGGAGAGCGCCTACTACGTCGAAGACCAGGAAGTCGAGGAGGAGGTCAAGGAGGACGAGAATGGGGAGAAGAAGGATGCGGATGTGAGTATTTTTATGATGTCTGAAAGCACCCCTTCTACGGCGGGTCTTAAGAAGAGCTATGCCGTGGTAGATGCCGAGGAGGGTATGGATGCCAGACAGTCCAAGCGTCGCAAGACCAGGGCTGAGAACGCACCGGACTCGCTCCTTGGCCAGACGGATGTTGACTTGAGTGACCGGGAGCTAATATCTGAATCTTCAAAGGCCATGGACACAGACGCAGCCAAGGACGGCAAGCCCAAGACGAGAAAGGTCAAGAAGCAAGTCCGGAAGGGCGAGCTACCGATCGTTAGCGCTACGCAGTCGCTAGACGAAAAAGCGAAGCACGCCGCCGCCGAGAAGGAAGCGGCCATGGTTATGGAGGACAAGCTGGTCGCCGACACCGAAGAGAAGAAGAACGAGCTCGAGACATACATCTACGACCTCCGCAACAAGCTTGACGACCAATACGCCGATCTTGCAAGCGAGGAAGAGAAGGCCAAGATCCGCGCGAAGCTGGATGCTTGCGAGGTAAGAATCTAACAATAGTTATTACCCCTTTATTTCAGGAATTGTGCTGACGTTTTTCTTCTTCTAGGACTGGCTTTACGATGAAGGCGACGACGCGACCAAGGCCGTCTACATTGCCAAGATGGACGAGATCAAGGCTCTGGCTGGTCCCATCGTGCAACGGCACTTTGAGAAGGTCGAGGCTGAGCGTCAGGCTGTCCAAGCGCGCATCGAGGCCGAACAAGCGGCCAAGAGGGCAGCTGAGGAGGAGGCCCGCAAGGCGGCCGGCGGTGGCGAGCAAGCACAAGAGGCTCCCAAGGACGAGGAGATGACGGATGCTGATGCCCCTCCCAAGGCTGAGGTTGAGGAAGCAGACAGCCAATGAGTTTCTTGCTGCTAGGGGGCGGAGGTAGTAGACTAGGATAAGAGTTTTTCTAGCTTTTTTATAACGAAAGGTCTTTTTTTTCTTTTTGTCAGGATGGACATGACATCACAAGATGAATTGGTGGTCATTTTGATAGAAGGGTTGGCAAAGGAAGCCAATGAAACACATGTGACACGGATGGAAATGAAGAAAGAAAGAAAAGAAGGATGGTGCTAAAGCATGTAATTCCCACACAGCTTAGAGAAGAGCAAGATATTATATGGTACCGGGGGGACGGTCTATCTGTCGTCCAACTTTAACTTACGAGTTAGAACATATGATTCAGAGAACCAGACGAAGTAAAGAAAGGTGTTGATGAAAGTATATCGGGAACATGCCAGACACTAAGATGTAATAGCAGTCAGATGTGTAGTTTTACTTAGGATCGTTTCTTCTTAAGTCTTCTCCCTCTTTAATTGCGGAAAATCATACACAGCATAAAACCCGTGACGTGTGAGATGAGAGAACTTTATAAAAAGGGAATGAAAAACCAAAGAATACAAGAATGCCACACCACACACACACACCCAGCATTAATCCTCCCTCCTCCTCCAACTAAGCTCAAGCAATGTCAAACATGGGCTTGAGCTTGATGATGAGCTGCCACTCGTCATTCGTCACGTCCTTGCGGTAAAACTCCTTGAGGCAGTTGATGGAGGCACGAGAAATCTGGCTGTACAGCATGTCCGACTCCTCGAGCTGACGGCCGTAGGTGGGCTGGTGTCCGCCCATCTCGATCTTGATGGCCACCGACGGCTGGCCCTTCTTGCAGACCTGGATCTGCTTGTGCTCTCTTTCAATCGAGGTCCTATCATATGACGTTAGCATCCTTTTTCCATACATTGCCTTATTTTTTTGGTTGGTACTTACACTCTTCCAATGGGAATAATCTCCCTGAGTCCGGTGGTGGGGTTGGTTTTGATGGCGGCGATCGGGGTGTTGATCTTGAGCTGACCCTCGATGACGTCCACTCCGATGACGATGGGGCTGGTCTTGTTGAAGACGGCAACGGGAGACAAAACGCAGGGGAACACGGCGAGCAGCTTCGACTCTTCCTTCTTCTTCTCGGTCAGCTCGTCCATGTGCTTGGTGAACTGGTCGAACAGGTGGTAGATGATGTCAGCCGTGAAGATCTTGATGCCCTGCTCCTCGGCGTAGGCCGCGGCTTCCTTGTCGACCTTGACGTCGAAGCAGAGCATGACGGCGTAGTCGGGCGACTTCTCCAACATGGTACCGCACTGCATGACGTCGCGCTTGAAAACGGGGCCGATACCGATGTTGGCCACGGGAATCTTGCACTGCTTCAAGAAGTCGAGCAAGGCCTCGAGGGAACCAAGAGTTGATGCCTGCACGCTCACACCGCGGCCGGTCTTCTCAACACGGCTAAAGAGGGTGGCCAGGTCGGACTCGACTTCGTCCTCGAGGTCGGACTCGTCGTCGTCGGGGCCAACGACGAGCAGCCGCGAACCGGCAATGGCGCCCTCGAGACCCGGAGCGCTGATCTTGACACCCAAGGCAGCCTTGACCTCCTTGTTGTGCACGTAGGCCGACTTGAGACGGAGTTCCCTGAGCGGCGCCGGCGTGAGAAGGGCTCGGATATTTGTCTTGATGGCTCCCTCGGTACCGCAGAGGACGATGCGGTCGCCTTCCCTGAGATAACCGTTGGACAGGATGACGTCGATGGTCATGCCGAAGCCCTCGATCGCCTTGACTTCAAGCACGGTGGCCTGGACCTCGGAGAGGTACATGAGCGAACCCACCATCCTCTCCTGGGTGAGCTGCACAATCAGCTTGAGCATGTCGGGGATGCCCTCGCCGGTGTGGGCGGACGTGGGCACCAACGACACGTAGCGGGCCATGGACTTGTTCTCGTAGAAGACCTCGGAGTTGAAACCCTGCTCGGCGAAGGCAAGCTTGGTCTGCTCGAGACGGTTCTTGAACTCGTTCTGCACCGCCTTGTTCTGCAGCGCCAAACTCTCCTGGAAGCCGTTGTTCTCGATCTTCTTCCAGCCGTAGAGACGGTCGATCTTGTTGAGGGCGACGATGAAGGGCGTCTTCCTGTCGCGGAGGAGCTTCATCGACTCCAGGGTCTGGGGCTCAAGACCGTGCATGATATCGACGACGAGAATGGCGATGTTGCAGAGCGACGAACCACGGGAGCGGAGGTTGGAGAAAGACTCGTGCCCCGGTGTGTCGATGATCAGCAGACCCGGCACCTTGAACTCGAACTTGCCGTCCTTGTTGATGACGTTTGTCTTCTGCTTGATGGCCTCGACAGGGAAGTACGTGGCACCAATCTGCTGGGTGATACCTCCTGCTTCGCCCTCTTGCACGTTGGTCTGTCGGATCTTGTCGAGCAGCTTCGTCTTTCCGGTATCGACGTGGCCGAGAATACAGCAGATGGGGGAACGCAGGTTGTCCTTTGACCGAGCAGCCAGTGCAGCCTGGTGCGCCTTCTCACGTCGCTCAGCAGCCTCCTTCTTCCTCTGTGCCTCGGCCTGTCGCGCCTGGGTGACTTCCTCATCCTCGGACGACTCATCCTCCTCAGAATCCGACTCCTCAGGCGTTGGCCTTGACGGGGGCTTGCCATTGGCGACGGCTGCTGCTGCTGCTGCTGCTGCTGCCTTGGCCTCCTTCTTCTCTTGCTTGGTTTCTTCGTCGTCTCCTGGCTCGGCATCCCAGCTGTCCTTAACGTCCTCCTTGTCGGAAGCTGCGGCAGCCTCCCAGTCTTCATCCACGCTATCCTCAGCAGCAGCGGCGGCAGCCTTTGCAGCAGCTTCAGCATCCGCCTTTTCGCGCTCTTTCCGAGCTTTCTCCTCGGCCTCCTTAGCGATAGCTTCAGCCTGCAACCTTGCACGCTCCGCGGCCTCGGCCAATGCCTTCTCCTCGTCGACCTGGTAGCCGTTAGGTTAGCATGATACTGGCTCAAGCCTGGAGCTGTTGCTTAAGCTCACCTTCTCCTTCTTGATGTTCCGCTTCCTGGTGTCTGTCTTCTTCTTTTCTTTCTCCTTCTCGCCTTCGCCCTCCGCAAGAGCGCCGACCTTGATACCAGCCGCAATCATCTGCTGCAGCTTCCTCTCATTGCGAGCCTTCTCTTCCTTCTGCGCCTTGGTAAGGAACTTCCCCTCCTTCTTGAGCTGCTCGATCCTCTCCTTCTCTTTCTGCTTCTTGCGTGCCTTCTCCTCCTCCTTTCGCTTGGCTTCCTCGGACTCCCTTCGCTCTTCCTCTTCTAACCTGGCCTTCTCCTCGGCAAGCATCCGCTCTTGCTCCTCTTGCCGCCGCCTTAGCTCCTCTTGTTGCTTCTGGATAGCCAGCAAATGGGCTGGTAGCTTCTTCTTCTTGCCACCTGCATCGGCTGCCGGTGCTGCCGCTGGTGTCTCGGCCTTCTTCTCCGCGGCGGCTGGTTTGGCCGGCTCTGCCTTGGCCGGTTGAGCTGGGCCAGGGCCCTTCTTCTTTGCTGCCTGTCAACGGTATCAGTGTCCGTAGCCTTAAGCTGGGTATGGGCACAGTTATCTGCTTACCTGCTCCTTCTTGCGCTGCTTCTCTCTCTCCTTCTTCAGCTTCTCCTTCTCCGCCTTTGTCAACACCCGACCTCCTGTTCCCTCATCATCGTCCTCGCCATCTACTGATGCGGGAGTAGCGGCGGCTGCCTTTTGCACCTGCTCTTTCTGTGCTTGTTGCTTCCCCTTGCCCTTGCCCTTCTTATCCGGAAGCGCAAACTCGTCATCCAGGTTCCCTTCTTCGGGGGCCTTTTCTGTGAGGTCGGGTTGCGGTTCAGGTGCAGCCTCCGTCCCAGGCGGCTTCTCGCCCTCCACGAAGTCTTCGGTGATGCCCTTCTTCTTCCGCTTCTCCTTGGCCTTGCGCATCATGGCCATAAGACCGCCGCCACCAGCGCTGTCATCGTCGCCGTCAGCTGCACCGTCGGCCTTGTCGGCGTTCGCGGCGGGAGGGGCAATGCTCTCGCCCAGATCTGCCTCCCAATCGTCGTTGCCCTTCTTATTTCCCTTCTTCTTTGGCGCCATGTTGGGTGGTTGAACTTATGCAACGTCTCTGTTGGGCCGTTTTGGTGAAGGCTTTTGTATAACCAGAGATAACTCGAAAGTTTCCGCCAGTTATTCTTTTTGTTGGAGCTGCAGTAGCGAGCTTCAGTTAGGATAGGGCTCGTAGATTGGTGTTGCAAAATGGTTTTGGCGTGGGGCAAATCGTACCTACGCCCGACGGGACAGGGCTCTTACAATCCCCGCTTCTTTCGGCCGTTGACCGAAACCTTCTGTTTCTGGTGGAAAGCGGCGAGAACTTCGTTAGACCGCCGGTGCCTTTCGAGTGGATTGCAAATCCGACTAGACATAATAGAAGAGGGAAAAAATTTCTATAAAGCGTCGCTCCAATGACAGTGCTGAATCGAACGCTCTGGGCTGGCGGGTTTTCCAGCCAGGTTGTTCGCTGCACACTCGGGCGGGCGCTCTGACTGCGGGGCAAAAAAGGTATTGGCCCGGTGAATGACGACAAGTGTTGGTGGGATTTTGGGGCTTGGGGCCCAAATTATTTTGTGCATCGGCTTTAAGCTGTTATGCACGGGCAGACCAACGGCTAATGGCGGTTTGTTCAGTCCACAGTGGCTTTTACACGGCCAGCCACGAGTCAGTCGACATTGTTTCACAGCCCTGGAGCCGACGTTAAGGATCGGCACGGTGGTCTATAGCAGCCCTGTAGGCCTTACTGTTGCGCTATAACGTTTATTTCAGACTCAAAGCCCGGAGCATTTACAATCATGAAGAGACAAACGAAGCTGTATGTACATGTCGACATCGATTTGTCGTCTCACTCTGCTTCAGCTACTTATCAATATGAAAACAAGAAGCCCCCCTTTTCCTATGAAAGTTAGTATGTATTCCTCGCATGTACATACAGTTAACCCCTCTAATGCTAGCCCTCAAAGTATTCACAGTAATAGATAAACCGGGCGTTGATTGTCCAGCTTGTATTGCCTTTTCCAAAGTTCTTTTAACTTTTGCCCTCCACTGTCTCCCTACATGACAGGCCGTCGAAGGAAGTATTTAAGAATTGCATAGGCAAGTTTGAAATATTGGTCCCGGCCTTTTTCGTCCTCGAACGATGCGTGTTCAGCGGTATACCGTCCATCATTCAGCTCGTCCAAGAGTTCTGCGAAACGCGACGCATAGCTGGGCCGGGCACATATCAATCTTTCAAGAGCTTTCTCCTCGAGACAGCGCCGCAATATATCGCCGTCAACGTGCATTCCGGCCCCTTTGTCCATGCGCGGTTCTGGATCGAACTCAAAGTCGGGAAAAGCATCGTCCGTCCCCGGGAGACTTACATGCCCATGCTCGTTTTCGTGCTCGTTTGTAAAGGGACATATCTCTTCACTCCTGGAGGCGATGTTCTGGATGAACCTGAGCAGTCGCCAAATCTCCACATTGAGCAGCGTGAGGTGATACATTGACCCGTCGAGTGATACGCCGAGGATATCAGCATCGTCAATAGTGCTCGGGAGGCGCCCGAACATGGGGCCGTGCCGCTCTTGCTCCCAAACTGGTCGACACCGTCCTCGACGGAACCTGCGGATTGATGTTGGCAGTTCTAGCTCAAAGACTCGTTCGCATTCTCGGCCCGGAACCTGCCAAGGCACCCACAGGCCATCGACTCCACAGTCTCTGTCGGAGACGAGCAGAATGCTTCCCAGTGGTTCATCGGGTTGCGTACCCGCCACCTCGATGAAATGCATCGCCTTGCGTGACCTCGGATCGACGTGAACCAAACCTCCGTTCTCCGTCATCGCATCGTCTCCCGCATCCTGGTTGATGATTTCAAGCGAGTCGCGGGTGGTGAGTGCTAGGAGTTTACCGTTGACCATTCGCAGAGCAGTGGCCGGTGATCCCAAGTCGAAAGACCGAAGGTGCCTGAACTTCTTCTCCGCCGTGTCTAGAAGATCCCAGTAGATCGTTTGGCCAACGCAGTAAATCAAGCCCTCCTCGTAGCCGAGAACCGAGTATACCGGACGCTCAAATCCCTTTCTCGCAAAGCGCACCCAGAAGCGTATTGGCTTCAGCCCGTCCTCCCGGGGCTCTCCTTTCACTTCCGTTGATACCACAAGGATACGACCGTCTTTAGTCGCGACGAGTATATAACGCCATGTGTGACCTTCCTTTTTGTATTCCCATTCTGCCAAGTCACATATTCGGTCGTCCGGCTTTCCTAAGCCCGGGATGAAGTCGACAGGCGAGCCATTCTTGTCGGTTGGCCTTCCCATATCTTTTCCAGTATCCGGGTCGATGAACAGGAGGGTTGGTCTATTCGACCTGTCCACACCTGCAACGAGGCACTTGAGGCTCTGCGAATAGATAACCTTCACTGGTGTTCCCTCGACGGGAATATGACGATGTACTGGTCCGGGCTGGCGGTGCATTTCGGCAAGCAATATCCTTGGGCCAGATATCATCAGGAGCGAATCGGTGAAATCGTTGTTAGACAGCAAGTTTACGGCCACGCCATAGTCCACGTGCGGTGATGGCCCTCCCGGATCGCTGACGTCGATAGGCCACACACGGTGCTTCGGATCGAACTGAACAGCACCACGATCGGTTCGAGTGGTGCGATTTACTCCGAGCCATACCAAGCTGGAGTCACACGAGACGAGCACTGTAGGTTCGGTCCTTGTCGAATGACGGGTGCAAGTAATATTTGCTGTGGTGAATCCGAACTTGTCAACGACGAATGACAGTGAGCCGGCAACATCGCTGATACTTATGACCTCTCCACTTCGGGTGCCAAGAGCGATCGTGTCCCAGACCGTCACAATGTTTGCTATGGCTTCGATTGTTGACGACGAAGTCTCATCATCGGGTGTTAAGTCGGCGCCCATCAATCCTAACAGCCGTTAGGGAATGCAGAAAGGAGTAGGATACAGAGGCTAGGACAGGCACTGGAAGAGACAAGAAGCCGGCAGAATGGGGTTACTCACTCTCTGAAAGATCAATCATCTCCAGGACATCAGAAGAAGCGTCTTGTGATTTGCTTCGTGCCAGGAACGGCCGCCCTTCTCTCCAGATGCCAACCAATAGTGTGTAGCCAGGACCGATTGATAAACACGTTATCTCGCCGTTCACGTCGATTGTCTGGCGATGCACGAGTGAGAGCTGTGCGGCATCGATTCTGAAGGTATGCAGCTGGAATCGGGTGCCAACGTGTGTCGAGATGGCTACACAGTCGTCGAGAATGCAGGCGTCGGACGCTGATGTGATTTGTGTTACGTCTTTCAAGATTTCATCATGGGAGAACCGAGCCCTATAGATAGGTCAGTACTTGCGCTGCCGGAAAGGAAACACAGGAAATGCTACTGGAGCATCTCGTCATAACACGCACCTCCTGTTGTCCAAGGCTATCAAGGTCACAGATTGTTTTGTAATCTGCACCAGCAAGTGTTCGGAGTGTGCCACCGCTAGCGTGGGGGATGACAGATCATAGGGGGCAGTGCTCGCGTCTGGTTCTCTGGCCTGAGAAAAGTCATCGGGCAGATGCAGGAATGCGGTGCGATCGGGTAAAGAGAGGAGGAGGTGGAAGCCCGAAGGCGAACTCAGATGTTTGTCCGCGAACATCCATGCCCTCTTCACTCCAATCTCATACTCGAGGTCCAGCCCGATATTTGCCTTTAGACCAAACCTGTATTCCGTAACCGAGCCCGTTGCGCCGCGTCCCGACGTTGAAAAGATTCTGTCAGGGTCTCGAAGCCCACGTTGCGACCAAGGAACCATCTTGTTGCCTTTGGCACTGATTTCCTGATTCCACGTCGAGAATTCGTCCGTTGTCACAAAATCAATGACGGGTGTCCAATTTGGCAAAGTCTGGAGCAACTCGGGAGGATTCCGAGGCGGAATCTGCAACGCTGTCAGCCTCGTTCGGCCGAGAATCCGACGATCCTCCCTTACCTTCCACATGCCTCCTGAACCCGCATCACCGCCCATGACGAGCACGTCCGTATACTGATCGAACAGACAGGTGAAGGAAGTAAAGATGTTGCAGTCAAACGTGTCCATTAACGTGCTGCGATCCAGGGCGCTTTCTGCATCTGCCTCGATAAACATGACCACGCCGTCCTCCCTTGCGAGATAGATGCAATCCCGTTCTTTAAAGTATGGCGATAACCGGAAGGGTCTTGCCCACGCAGTCCACAGCGGCTTATCACGGCCATGGTAGTTCACGGTCGCCGGGGGAGTCCGCATCTCGATCGTCTCAAAGTTGGGCGGGCCATGCAAGCCTTCGGTGCAGACGGCGATCTGGTCTGGGGAGATGACGATGAAAGCGGACCGTACTGTCAAGGGAATCAGGAGCATGGGCAGCTTGTTCTCGACGGGCATCCGATGCCCATGTTTCTCGTCTGCGAAGACGGCTTTCAGATCGCCGCCAGTCTCCCACTCGAAAGTCACCATCCTCGACTTGCCGTTCCTCACAATGATAAGCAACAGGATGATGTGATCATCGTCGCCAGGCCGTGGGTGCAAAAAGGCGGCGTTTTGGATCACACCTTGCACGCTTCGAGGGCGGGTGGCGCAGACCGGATTCAGGGGCTCGTTTCGCATGTACCTCTCGTGAATGGTTTGAACGGACTCGAGTTCGTAGACGACGAAGAATTTCTCATGGCATGCCAGCACCATGTAACGTGAGCTTGGATCCACAGCCAAATGGACTCCTGGATACACAAGCTGTTTTCTGGGGCTCGGGAAACGCGAGACGACAAACTCAGGCTTGCCGTTTGCCGATGGATTGACGAACAGGAAGACGGAGTCGCCACACTCCAACACCAACAGCAGCATTTGAGGAGGCAGAGGTAATGCGGATGGCCAGTTTGGCGATTTCGGCTCCGAGGAGCCAGACTCTGGTGAAGCGCCATCCTCAGTCTTGACCTGAAGATGAGCGGGCGGTCCGCCGATGTCGTCGTCGTTGATGCTGTAGGAGCCGATGACGCTAGCAGCGCGGATACGCGACCCAAAGTCGTTCTTCCTGATGATGTTTTGGAATTGTCCGTCGCTCCGGAGCTCGCGAATCTGCACAAAGTGATCCTAATGGGAACCGTCAGCCTAGAAGGGGCGGGGGCTGGCGGCATTAGCTCCAGGATCAGCAGTAGGGACTGCTTCAATAGTATATGCTAGCATATGCGTGGCCCCCTGAAGAAACATGGCCCCTCGGGTTGTCAACAAGGACGTGACCAAAGCTTGGCCCTAATTACACGACGGAATAGCAAGACAGGGAGGCGCAAGCTGAACAGAAAGTGAACTCACCCCAACAAAAGCCACATCGTTATAGCAAGATGACCTCAACCGAACCGGGTAAACCGAATTGACAAGCTCACTTTCCACGACGGTTCTTGAAAGAATCCCGCAGTGTGGGGGTTTCAAGAGACGTGGCCTCTTGGGGCCCTTAGCGGTTGCGTTGCCCTTCAGGATGGTCTGCAGGTCGACAGTTTGTGTCACCCATTCCCCTCCTCGGAGAATGTTGGTTTGGAAGGCCATAGCGGACGCTCAGCGAGTGTTCTGCAGTGCCTTCGTCAAAGTCCCATCAAGAAATAGCTAGCTGAGTTCAAATGGATGGCGCAAACAAAGGCGCTAACGCGAGTAACTGCCCGAATGTGAGCCGCTGAAGTTCGCTTCTGTCAAGGTGGAGATTTTAGGTGCCTTGCTCATCCTAAGGACATCCTCGATGAGATAGACTTTTAGGGAGCGGTAGTAGTGAAGCGGCACGGGGGTCGAGCCCTGTCCGGATGCTCTTCCCGGAGAAATATGGCTGGAGGTATTAACCTGGACTTGGGGGGCTAGAATCATGCCTGGTCCATGGCTGGTCCAGTAGAGTGCATTTCCAGTTTCCAGTGTTGGGTGTGGTTGGCTTGGGAGGGAAAGAGCGGTTAGCCAAAAGCGGACATCAATTGTAACCCAGGGAGGGTCGGTAGTACCGATCCAACCGCAGATAACGGCTGCAGTGTAACGAAGTACTAGCCTCAGAACATAAGCTAAGATGGGGACGCGAACCGTGGATGTCCAATCATGTAGGTATGTACCCTTTTGGGTTGTTCATAAGGCTGCCCTGTGTTGCCCATCCCTCGCAGCCAAAAAGGTACTTTTGGAAGACGGAGGTGGGGGCATCGTCAAAACCCCGCGCCTCGTCGGGTGCCGTTCATCGGCTCCGCCCGAATAAGTCTGTCTGGTTTGGCGTGTCTGCAGAGAGAAAATTTGGAGTTTTAACTTGAAGGGAAAGGAATGGATGAGGCATATAGCCCATATTTGCGAAACTGCTTATTGTACGCTGCACATGATACGATCCGGCATCCTGAAAGAAAGGACTTACCCGCCGTGTATGTATGTCACAGAGGACAGGGCGGCGCTGAAGAAAATCCAAGCGGGGCAATTCGCGGAATCTCGCGTGGACCCTTGAATTGGCTTGAAGAGCACATCTGAATCCAGCAGAATTCCATTCAAGGAAACATGCATTTCCAGTTGAAGAAGCATGGACTGGCTACACTAGCCTCGGACACTGATCCGTTCTGTTCGGTTGGCTTGAGAGGAAGGTAATAGTCCTTGACTTCGAGTCTATTCACCCAATCATGGCCAGTAGGTACCTACCTTACGCATGTCTACGGAGTACGTTACCCTGTCTCGGCTGCCGTTCCTTCACCTCATTTGGCCGTCAAGACTGCGATTGCGTCCAACATGGGCCATACAGGTCAAGTCTCAGCGTCTAGGCTGGCCACTACTTGACAGTTAAACGTGAAGACACTTGAACGCCAGACTGTAGGGGCCGTGACTGCTGACAGCTCATCACTTTCGTCTCTGTCGATATCCACAGACGAAGTATTATAATTCACTTAGCCCATAGATGTAATGGTGGAGGGCATGATCGAAGGCGTTGATCTTGAAGAAACGCACCCCGCTTGACCATTATCATGGCATCCACCTCAGCCACGTCCAATCCCTCCTCACGGAAACTACATGCCCTCTACTTCTAATGCCATACACATGTCGCCGTCAATGCCCGAGCTGAGGTTCTCACGGTAGTTGTTGTTCGAACATAGGTTCCCATCGTTCGATGTCGTTCGATATGCATTGCCAGGATAGGCACTGCCTAGGCGTTCCAGAACGGACCAGCCGATCCAAGGAGGGGAAACACCTGTCCATTGGGACGCCTGCAGGAAGTTGTGATTCTCACCGGATTCAATCTAGAGGAACACGGCAAGTGCACTCGGCGTCGAATCAACGCAAGGTACCGAAATGCCCAGCTGATGATGTTCGATCGTATTTTTCCGATAGAGCCATCTAGATCCAGGCGCGCTCGCCAACTACACCTGTTCCGGGGTTTTAAACCAACTCGCGGTACGGCGCCCCACCTACTGCCAGCGATCCACCAAACCAAATTCAGAAGTCACTTTTCTAGTAATTTCTACTGCAAAACACTTCCGGGCGTCTTTGACTTATTAGGTAAAATGGTGGCGTTGTATGTATGTACCTCGAGTTGGTTTAAAACCCCGGAACAGGTGTACGATTGACCGGTGACAGCTCGAGCAGTGACTTGCTGTAGCTAAACGCGTTCCGCCAAAAGTCTAGGTCTAGGTGTACAGAGTGCGTGCGAGCGATGCCCCTTACGTCACATTTGGCTTTCGATTCGAAACCTTGCACTCGAGCTACAGTCTACAGTACGTGAGTACTAACAGCAGCACAGCGAGTGGAGTCGGTGCGACCCCTGTCATTCCTGGCCACGCACCCCGGCCAAAAAAAAAAGCGCACCGCAAAACCAGCCCACCCAACACACCACCATCCACTACACAAGCAAATTGCAGCCAAAATAGATGAAA